>ML396315.1:0-38742 GCA_005239525.1 Nicotiana knightiana | reverse complement strand
TGATTAAGTAACAGTTTAGTATTTTAAAGACTTAATTGATACGTAAATTCCCTGTGGGATCGACTCTGGGCGTAATACCCCGGATTATATTTGCAACGCCCGTTTAGTCTTTCTATAAGACATAGTTGAGCGTGATCAGAACTCTTCCCTAATATCCACTGTTTCAACAAGTGATTTCTCCGATGGCGACAGGTGGTCAGCCACTTGGTTTTCTATGCCCTTCATGTCCTTGATTTCAAGATCGAACTCTTGTAGGATCAATACTCACCGCATCAGATGCGATTTTGACTATTTCTTGCTCAGCAGATATTTCAGTGCTGAGTGGTCAGTATGCACTATCACTTTTCTCCCCGCTAGATAAGATCTGAACTTGTCGTAAGCAAAGATACACTACAAAGAACTCCTTCTCTGTGGTAGCATAGTTTATCTGGACATCATTCAAGGTTGGGCTTGCATTTAGATGGGTCTGAATATTTTATCTCTTCTCCGCCCCAACACTGCCCCCACTGCCACATCACTTGCGTCGCACATGATCTCAAAGGGTTCTCTCCAATCTGGAGTTACCATCACGGGGGCACTCACTAGCTTTTCCTTGATCAACTCAAATGCTCGAAGGTACTCTACATCAAACAGATACTTCACATCCTTGGTAAGTAATGCCATTAAGGGCTTGGTGATGCTGGAGAAATTCTTGATGAACCTTCTATAAAATCATGCATGCCCCAGAAAGCTTCTAATGCCTTCACTGAAGTTGGTGGTGGGAACTTAGAAATCATATCTACGTTAGCTCTGTCGACTTTGATGCATTCAACTGTGATTTTGTGGCCTAAAACTATCCCCTCCTTGACCATGAAGTGTCATTTTCCCCAGTTGAGTACTAGGTGAGGGTCTTTACATTGTTTCAGCGCAAGCTCCAAATTCCTCAAACAATCTTTGAAGTCATCCCTAAAGAGAGAAAAGTCTTCCATGAACACCTCCAGACATTTCCCATTCAAATCTGAAAAAATTGACATCATACACCTTTGAAAAATAGCTGGTGCATTGCAAAGTCCAAAAGGAATTCCCTGGTATGCAAAGATTCCTGAACGGCAAGTAAATGTGGTTTTCTCAACATTTTCAGGAGCAATGGGTATTTGATTGTACCCTGAATAACCATCTAAGAAATAATAACATTCATGCCCTACCATATTCTCTAGCATCTGATCAATGAAAGGCAGAGGAAAGTGATATTTCCTCGTTGCGCCATTTAGCCTTTGGTAGTCTATCCACATCCTCCAACCAGTGACAGTTCTGGTATGGATTAGTTCGTTGTATGGATTAGTTCGTTGTACTCATTCTTCATCACCGTCATGCCTTTCGGTACAACCTGTACCGGGCTGATCCATGGGCTGTCAGAGATGGAAAATATTATACTGGCATCCAACAGTTTGAGTATCTCTTTCTGCACCACTTCCTTCAAGTTTTCATTCAATTTGCGTTGGGGATGCACTACCGATTTGCTACCTTCTTCCAACAAGATCTTGTGCATGCAGATTGCGGGGCTAATTCCCTGATTATCGGTTATGCTATAACCGATTGCTTTTTTATGCTTCTACAGTAATTCCACTAGTATGTGTTCCTGCTCACCTGTCAAATTAGCAGAAACAATCACAGGAAAATTGTTAGTCTCCAATAAAAGCATATTTTAGAATGTGTTGGGAGTACTTTCAACTCTAGCTTTGGCTTAGTTATTTTTTTCTAAATTCATCTATCACTTTTTTTTCATCCTCCAAAGCCTCAATTTCTTTCTTGATTTCAAGGTCTTCATCCTCTGCTGTACTCGATTGAGTAATGCATCTTTCTAATGAATCACCTACCTACTTGTCCAGCTTGTGTTGTTCAACTAACTCTCTTACCACATCCAGTTTGAGACATGCATAGGCAGATGCCTCATCACATGGGTATTTCATCATTCTCTTTATTTGGAACACCATTTTTTCGTTTCCCACCTTAGCATGAGCTGACCCTCATATATGTCAAGAATAACCCGACCAGTGCAAAGGAATGGTCTCCCAACAATTAGAGGTACGTCCTTATTCTCTACCATGTCTACTATGATGAAGTCCAGATGGAAGACAAATTTGTCCACCCTCACCAGAATATCCTCAATTATGCCCTCTGGTATAATAATGGTCTAATCAGCCTATTGTAATGACACTGGCACATATTTTATCACTCCCAGTTCTCCTTCCAATTTCTTTAAAATAGACAATGAATCAAGTTAATAGATGCACCCAAGTAGGCTCCGTTGGGTGATTTTTGACTTAGGGGCGTGTCCGAACTGTGAATTGGAGGTTTGTAGCTGAATTAGGCTTGAAGTGGCGAAAGTCGAATTTTTGGAGATTTTGACCGGAAGTGGAATTTTTGTTATCGGGGTTGGATTCTAATTCCGGAAGTTAGAGTAAGTCCGTAAGGTTGAATATGACTTTTGTGCAAAATTTGAGGCCAATTGGACGTGGTTTGATAAGTTTTGGCAAGTGTTGTAGAAATTTGATGTCTCAAGTTCATTAAATTTGGATTAGGGGTGATTCGTGTTTTTGTTGTTGTTTGATGTGTTTTGAGAGCTCGAATAAGTTTGTATGATATTTAGGACTTGTTGGTATGTTTGGTTGGGTTCCCGGGGGTCTCGGGTGGATTCTGTATAGTTAACGGACTAGAATTGGACTTGTTGGAACTGCAGAAAATCTGGTGCTTCTGTTGCTGGTTTCGTTCATCGCGTTTGTGAGAGAAGTCTCGCGTTCTCGTAAGGCATCGGGGAGGTCAACTGAGATTCGTTCTTCGCGTTCGTGATGTAGTTCCCGCGTTCGCGAAGATGTGGAGCCTTGAGCCTATGCGTTCGCGATATAGACACCGTGTTCGCGTAAAGGAATGGTCAGATGGGGCTCCAAGCATTTAGCCTACGTGTTTGCGATGAGGGTTGCACATTCCCGTAGGGCCATGCAGTGTAAGCTTGCGCGTTTGCGAGTGGGATCTCGCGTTCGCGTGTGGGATTTCGCGTTCGCGAATGAGGTTTTGGACTGAAGAAAATTTTATGCTTCGCGAACATGGCACCTTCCGCGTTCGCGAAGAAGGAATTTCTTAGGCATCAGATTTATATTTCAAAAACGCGGGTTTGGCCATTTTTATCAAAACTTGAGTTTGAGAACTCGGATTTGGCCGAGATTTTGAGGGATTTTCAAAGACATCAATTGGATAATGATTCTTCACTCGTTTTTGGTTATATCCCACTAATCTATCATTATTTCCCCTCTTTAATTTCGGATTTGGTTGAAAATTTGGGGAAATGGGGAAAAGTTCTTCAACTAAGATTTTAGTTTTTGATTAGGATTTTGACATCGAATTTGGATAATTTTGGTACGAATAAACTCATGAGTGAATGGGTGTTCATATTTTGTGACTTTTACCTGATTCCGAGATGTGGGCCCGAGGAGGCTTTTTAGGGTGATTTTCGAATTTATTGTTAAATTCTTGATTTCATTAATTAGATTAGTCTCTCATAGTTGTATTTATGATATGTAATTGTGTTTGGCTAGATTTGGGCCATTTTGAGTCGGATAATCAAGGAAAAAACATTCTTACATATTGATTTGACCTTGGTTCGAGGTAAGTGACTTGCCTAACCTTGTGTGGGGGAAATCCCTTTAGGATTTGGTACTGTTGTGATATGTGAGCACCGTGTACGTACACAGGCTATTTGTTGTAAAACCCGATTTTTACTGCGTAGTAACCTGTTTTCATCTTAATTGAGTTATACCCATATGTGTAGTTATCCTGTTTATCCTAATACCTTACATCTACGTGCTTTAACTGCTTATTTGGACTCTGTGTAGCATGCCTAGTTGATTTTCCTGTTTTTCGTGATCCTTATCAGTCTTAACGGTAGAATTCTTGTTGTTAACTGTTGTATTTATCTGTTTGAGTTGTGTGTTTACTTTTGAGACTACGAGGCGATTCCGCAGGAGATCTCCCTGCACATTTACTTTTGGGACTATAATGCGGTACCTCGGGAGTTCTCCATGTGTATTTCTTTTTGAGACTACCATGCGGTACCTCGGGAGATCTCTTTGCATATTTACTTTGGGACTACGAGACAGTATCTCGGGAGATCCCCTACTGTTTATCCCTATGTGTTGTACTACTATTTTTGTTGTGTTTTCCTTGTTTAAATTCCAATCATTTATTATACTGTACATTCTCCTGCTTATTTATTATATACCAGTGGGCCTGACCTGACTCGTCACTACTCAACCGAGGTTAGGCTTGGCACTTACTGGGTACCGTTGTGGTGCACTCATGCCACTCTTCTGCATATGTTTTGTGTGCAGATCCGGAGACTTCTTACCATCCACATCATCAGTGAACAATGACAGTTGGAGACTTCAAGGTATATCTGTCATTTCCGCAGACCTCGAAGTCCCCTTCTATTCTCCCCTATGTACATTATCTTTTGTACTTCTTTTGTTAGACTCTGGTGTATAGAGATACTAGTTTCCTTCTGTAGTTTGTGACTCATGATGTTCCGGGTTTTGGGAAGACTGTGTATTATTGAGGAGTTGGTTATTGTACATGCCGAGCGACATGGTTATCAATTATGTTATTATTTGTTGCAGTTAGTTGCGAGTTCTTACTTCTATTCTTGTTATTTCCGTAAGTGGTTAGGCTTACCTAGTCGTAGAGACTAGGTGCCATCACGACGTCTTACGGAGGGAAAATTGGGTCGTGACAACTACAATGTGCATTGAGTTTGACCACTGTCATTTACTCTAGCTTCCTTTTACTCGACAAGATTTCCTTCAAAAATTTGGCATAAGTAGACATATGGGTAAGCACCTCGGTGAACGAGATGTTTACATACAACTGTTTCAGCATCTCTAAGAATTTTCCAAAGAATCTATCTAATTTCTCCCGCTTCTTCATTTGAGGAAAGGGTAACATTGAAATATGCTTGCTTTCTTCAACTTTACTATTTGGCTTTTGCTTATCGTCTTCCTTCTTGCTGATGTTCTCCGTGGCCAAAGACTCACCAATTTTCTGCTCTTCTGCTGCTTTGGCCGAGTTATTCACCCTTTTAACCTTTGGTTTTGCAATATTATCTACTAACATCTTTCCACTCCTGAGAAACACAACCTTGATCGTCTCTTTTGGGTTCTTCTCAGTGTTAAAGGGAAGAGTCCCAGGAGCACTTTAGATAATAAGGTTGCAACCTGTCCTATTTGTCTTTCTAAATTCTGGATGGCCATGCCTTTTTTTCGGATGGTTGTGCCCTATTCCCAGATGGTTGTGTCCTGAGTCTCAAGTTTCTCATCTAATTTGTTTATAAACGCCTTCATTAGATATTCTAGACTTGGATTGTTGGGATGTGGAGGCTGGTACTGTTGCCTTTGTTGATTTTGGAAACCAGGAGGTCCCTGCACAACTGCTTTGGGATTTTGCTGCTAACATGAGTTCAAGCTACCACTTGAAAAACACCATGAGAATCCCAGATGTCTCTATTCCATAGAGCTGAAATTGTTGCCTCCTTAGTAGTTGCCTTTGTTGAAATTCCCCAATGCCTTCACTTCTTCCTCTTTAGTAGAAGTTTGACACTCATGAGTCGGGTGTCCATTCCACAAATGTCACATCCCAATTGTGGTTGATTTTGCACATGGGCTATTGTTAATTGCTTGACGTCCTTATCCATAGCTGCAATCTGGCCTGCATTACTACAGATGATTCTACTTGGTGCACCCTATTGATCTTCTTCGATCACCTTGGTTAGTAATGTGTCTTCAAATAGTTCATTCAGGACTATGACAATCTCTTCTGGAGTTCTCTTCATCAGAGGGCCTGCAACTGCACTATTCAACAATCTCCTTGATGAATGAGTTAACCCTCCCATAAATCTTGGAGTTGCATCCATTGCTCCATTCCGTTATGAGGGAACCTCTGCAACAACTCCTTAAACATTTCCCATGCCTCGAACATTATCTTCCCTTCTCCTTGGATGAAATTGTGAATCTCCTCCTTATTCTTCCAGCCTTAGCAGCAGAGAAGCATTTTTCTAGGAACTTGGAAGTGATCTCCTCCCACGTACGGATAGACCCTATGGGTAAACTCCTTAGCCACTGCTTTGCATCATCCTTTAGTGAGAAAGGGAATGCTCTGAGGTCGATAGGATCATGTGATGCTCCATTATAGCAGAACGTGTTTATGATTTCATCTAAGTCCATCAGATGGTTGTTGGGATATTCATTAGGTTTGCTTATGAAAATGCAGTTGTTCTGAATGGTCTGGATGACTCCTTACTTGAGTTCAAAATTGTTAGCATCAATGGGTGCAGGGCCTCACACTAGATTTTTGCTGGTTGTAGACTGGTCTAGAATAATCTCCAAGAGACCCCCAGGCCTAGGGGCCGCATTTTCAAACTCGTCTTCAACTAGGGGTCTATTAAGATTGAATTTTCAACCCTTTTAGCCGTTTCCTCAGCAGCTCTAAGGGCTGCTTTAGCTGCTACTCAGTGCAACATGTTGTTTGTGCTGCCTCTCTTGCAGCTAAGTACACTTCCTTTTCGTTGGTCACCATTGTATTTTGAGTTGAAGTCTGACCCAAAAAGGATCCACTCAATTCTTTCTCCCTTCTCAACTGTAGAAGGTGCTTGTCTAATTCCGGATTGTATGGCACCGATTCCTTCGAAGAGGATCGAGTCATACACCACCTAACTTAACCTGTTGTCTGCAGTGTTCCTGAATTAGCACCAAAAAACTATTTTAAATACTATTAATCACCAATCTCCGACAACGCCGCCAAAATTTGACGAGCGCAAAATCGGTGTATAAAACTTAGGCTCGCTAGTCAAAGATATTATAGTAATTTACAGAAATTGGTTTAATAATGTTCAAATAAATCTTCAGCTTAACACTATTCAGGAAAATAAACCTTTGATTTTGTGTTATTAACGAACTAAGAGTAAAAACTAAGATTGTCAATTACGAGTGAATAATGGAAATTGGGTAGCTAAGTAGCAACGATATATTGAATATCAATGAGAGAAATAAGGTCTTTGACAAGATATGTGCTCAACTAGTATTCGGGATATAACTCTGTGCTTAGTTCATTCTTAAGTTCTATTGGCTCCTTCGATTTCAACAGAGTTCAAATTCTTCTTCCGAATGAACTAGAGTTCGCTAAACAACCCAATGATACGTGTCGTGAACGTATGCAGGAATACGTAGAATGAATGATCTTACGAAGAATGTCTCTCGACTATTTCTCTAAATTGGGTCAATTGATAACTCTACAAGCTCTTTCGATTACCTGTGAGAGTCGTGAAGTTTACCCAAACAAGATAGCACAATGAGAATTGCAGTAACACTTCTCTTTCGATTACAGTAAAACCATGATTAACCTTGCAATTCAATTAGAAACTCGTTTAACAAGTTCAAGCAACTAACATAAATCAAACTCACGAACAATATTCAAGTCACAATATCTGTCAATAACCCTAAGAAAGATTACTCCACAATGGAGAAATTGTTCATCACAAGAGTATTAAGAGAACAAGAAAACATTACAACCCACGAATTCAAATAAACTTTCATTTTGAATGATTCAGATGAAGTATTCAAAGTGTATGTTGTTTCCTTGCCTTCTTCTCTTGCTCCAAAATCCCAGATCCTAGTTTGGGATGAGCTTAGGTTTTATATAGGTCAAGGGGAATGCCCATAATTTACCAAAATAGGCCTGACTAATATTTTTCGGAGGCGTACGTGCGCTGCCGTGCACCTAGGTACATGGGCGCGCGTGTGTGGGGCGCACATCTTGTCCAGTCCTTCTGTGGTATGTGTACGCTGAGGTGCATGTGGGGCTCCTCGTGCGTGGCTGAACATGTCCTTTTCTTCCTATCTCATCTTGTTTTTCTCCTACTTCGTGCATTATTTGTCCATTGATCCCTCTAAACCACCTGTACTGAAAAATAACATATTAGACCATAATTCAGGCTAAGTCCCTATCAAATCAACCAAATCAAGGGCAGAAAGAGGGTCTGGATGTCGAGGAACTTTAAGCTCATCTGATAGCGGCACTATAAATTACATAACTTCAGTGAACTCAAATATTAGAGCAAATCATACTAGATGCTTACGTTTTGCTTTGAAAATCAATTCAGAAACGTACAAGAGAGGGAGGAGAGTTTGTAGATTTAGAACTTTCACAATACTACCCAAAGGCCAAAACAAGTACAAATTCCATATATTTCTTCCAAAGCACAAGGACATTCTCGTCAATTCATTAATATTTTCTCTCCTCTCCCTTTTCCCCTTTTTGTTTTTTTCTTTTCCATTTTCCAGAATTCCCTCTTTGTATACTTACAAATTCAATGTCTTCCCACTTCCCTGACCCCTATTTTCTCTCGCTACATATACATATGCCTATGCATATATTATACTCCTTACAAAAGATCACTATATACATGTGATTCTCTCGTGGGTATTAGATGGCTCCTACCATGAGGGACGTGCAGTTGACGGCTGCCGGAGATGGCGCCTTTGAGCAAGTCAGATTATTGGATGCTTATGACGAAGAGAATTCCGATAAATTGAGGAGGATTCAAGTGAGGGTTACGGGTATGACGTGTGCAGCTTGTTCAAATTCCGTGGAACAAGCTTTGATGGGGGTTAATGGTGTTTTTAGAGCTTCTGTTGCTTTGCTTCAGAATAAGGCTGATGTTGTTTTTGATCCTAATTTGGTCAAGGTTGACTATTACTTCATTGCTTCTTTCAGATTAATTGCTTAGTTTTGTTTTTTTTCCTTTATCATTATTTTTGTGTGGTTTTGAATAAATCGGGAATTTTGAGTTCAGTTTTTGGCATTATTGCAATCTTTATGCTTTTTGGGGACATGAGTTGGCATTAATTCCTAATTCTTTTGGGGGGTTTTAGTGGGTTTATAAAGCTTGGATCTTTGTGTGGTTTGCGTATGTGATGATATTTTTCCTTTTTCAGCTTCATGATTATATTACCTAACTGTGGTTTGCTTTGCTGTGGGTGGCGCATGAAATGGACCTCATAACACAAACTGATATTCTGTCACGGGGGTGCAAATTATAGGCTTGAGGAACGAGAAGCTGATTTTTATTTTATGTGGCACTATTTACTTATTAGTTCGTTCCAAAAACAATGACACCTTTCTATATTTGGAATTTATTTGACTTTAACTTCTCAATTTACTATTAATGACATGCTTTTACAGCCACTACTCGTGGCATGTTTAAGACCATAAGTTCCAAAAGTCTTTCTTTCTCAAACTATACCAACTAAATTGAAACAGAGGGAGTACTAAGTTACAACTGTTTCTCCCAATAGACTGCTAACTAGGTTGCCGCCCTCTTTTTCTATTGGTGGAAGTATGTTGTTTGCCTTGATGGAGCAGTTCATTTCTAAGTTTGATATGCAACAGAATTGAATTCACTTTGCTCCTTGCAAGTGTCAGTTTCTTGTTCATTATTAATGTATACTTTCTGGTATAGAATTGATATCTGATGAACATATGACTGCAAAACGCAGCTAGTTTGGGACTGAGACTGGTAATTGATTAGATTTATGATTACAAACAAGTGAACTGGGATAGACTTTTAAAATATCTCAATAGTTAAAGCTAAAAATTATGTGTGTAGGTTGATCTTGAGATGCCTTCTTTTTGGTCTTCTTTTAATTTATCATCTACATTTTAATTTGGTTGGGTTTTACTGTGCATATTAATCATGTTTTAGCTTTCTGTTGTGTTTTTTGGTTTAAAATCAAGGAAATTCCGCTATATTCAAGTTGTTATTTCCCTGTTAGACTTGTCTCTTAACAGTGCCTTAGATTGTTGGACTGACATCTTTTAGTTCCATATAGTATTCTTGTCTGGATTTCAGTTCAAAATATGAAAAGGAGAAGGAAAATAGTCAGGACACCCATGGGATTTCTGGTTAACCTAAGAAAGATTGGCATGACTATTTGTTCTGTCATAAAACTGTTATTATTAAATACATAAATATTTGTGCTTTTGGCTGGTTCTTGCTGAGATTGTGGCAGTGCTTTGTTCTTCTGTTAGCATTGTCAAACACCATCATGATTTTTTTTAAATGGTGTATATTAGCAGCTAGATGCAAATACCAAACCAATGTTCCCTTCTATTTTCAGGATGAAGAGATTAAAATTGCTATAGAAGATGCTGGGTTCGAGGCAGTTCTTCTTGAAGAACCTAGTGCATCTTGCAGAAGCCAACATGGAACTGTATTAGGACAGTTCACGATTGGTGGAATGACATGTGCAGCTTGTGTAAATTCTGTTGAAGGTATCCTAAGAAAGCTTCCAGGGGTAAGAAAGGCAGTAGTTGCTTTGGCTACATCACTAGGCGAGGTTGAATATGATCAATCCATAATCAGTAAAGACGATATAGTGAATGCAGTTGAAGATGCTGGTTTTGAAGCTTCCTTTGTACAGAGCAGTGAGCAGGACAAGATTGTACTTGGGGTGGTTGGAGTATCTGATGAGATGGATACGCAGTTGTTAGAAGGCATTCTTTCCAAGTTGCATGGTGTCAAACAGTTTCATTTTGATAGGATATCAAGAGAACTAGAAGTTGTCTTTGATCCTGAGGTTCTTGGCTCAAGATCCTTAGTTGATGGTATTGAGGGAGGAAGTGGTGGAAAGTTTAAGTTGCTTGTTAAGAACCCTTACACAAGAATTGCTTCTGGAGATCTTGAAGAATCCTCAAGCATGTTTAGGCTACTCACAGCAAGTTTGTCTCTCAGTGTAAGTTACCCTTTTCGCTACTGTTCTAGAACTGGAATCCTCTTCTCTGGTTTTTACCTCCTTCCTCTAGTGCCTGCCTATCCCTTCCTCCTCTCCTCCAGATGGTGCAGGAAGGTTGGACGGGCATGACTTAAATGTTCTATTGGAGACTTCTAACCTATAAGCATGGTTTCTGTACAATGTAAACTAGGCTGAGAGTTGCTATCCCTGCAAGAAAGGGAAATATCCTGTGTGCCACCACCATCATCAACAATTTGTCTAATTTGGAGTTTCAAACTATAAGACTCCTTATCCTTAATGTTAAATTCTTTTAAGCCATATGCAAATCTGGAAATTGTTGAATGAGAAATGTGTGCTTGTAACTTCCTATTATATGCTGGGATTGACTCCCAGTACTGCTATCAGTTAAAACTGTGTCCATCCTCTTTTTCTCCATTCAGTTAGACTTTTAGTTATCTAACATCTATATTTTTGTGCCAGGTTCCTCTATTTCTCATGCGAGTCGTCTGCCCTCACATACCTCTGCTTTATGCTTTATTACTTCGGCAGTGCGGTCCCTTCCTAATGGGTGATTGGCTAAAGTGGGCTTTAGTGAGTGTTGTCCAATTTGTCATTGGTAACCGTTTTTACGTTGCAGCAGGAAGAGCACTTAGAAATGGTTCCACAAACATGGATGTCTTAGTTGCAGTGGGAACTACAGCTTGCTATGTTTACTCTGTATATGCGCTACTTTATGGTGCAATTTCTGGATTCTGGTCTCCCACTTACTTTGAAACAAGTGCCATGTTAATAACATTTGTACTTCTGGGAAAGTACTTGGAAACTCTTGCAAAAGGAAAGACGTCAGATGCTATCAAAAAGCTCGTAGAACTGACTCCAGCTACTGCTACATTACTTGTCAAAGATAAAGGTATAGTATTCAGAATTTCTTCTAGTGTTTCAATAATAGTACCTACAAGTTTTTTCTGTCAGAGTTGCAATATACTACTGGCAAATGTATGAAAACAACCAACAAGTTTTACCAAAATGCAAAAACCAATGTTGATAACAAAGGACTGTCACTGAAGTTATGTTTAATCTGTCTTTAGGTGGAAGAGTCATAGGACAAAGAGAAATCGATGCTTTGTTGATTCAACCTGGTGATATTCTTAAAGTGCTTCCTGGTGCAAAAGTTCCAGTAGACGGTGTCGTTGTATGGGGTTCAAGTCATGTTAACGAGAGTATAGTCACTGGAGAATCTGTTCCTGTTCTGAAGGAGGTCAATTCAGTAGTCATTGGAGGTACAATCAATTTACACGGTTCACTTCACATACAGGCTACAAATGTAGGCTCTAATACAGTTTTGAGTCAGATTATATCGCTGGTCGAGACAGCACAGATGTCAAAAGCTCCTATTCAGAAGTTCGCTGACTATGTGAGTATTATTTGGCATGTCTTTTGTCAAAATAGCTTCATGACTTTTGTGAAAATTAACTGTTTTAGTGGTATTGAACTTTATTATATTTGTTTGCTCTAGGACAAATTACTGACTATCTTGGAAAAGCACTTACGAATAATTCAATAAGTCTAAGAATGTCCATATAGGAACTACAAACCTCTTTTATTTCCATTACATACAGTTCATCTATGCTGTGCTGTCAGATGTTCTCCCAACATTCCCATCTAAATGTTGTAGGGGCACAAGTCTAGAGCTGTGGTATCAAAAATACAACAACAAACAACAAACCCAGTGAAATCCCACATGTGGGATCTGGGAAGGGTAGTTTGTACGCAATCCTTACCCCTACCTAGAGAAAGTAGAGAGGCTGTTTCCGGTGTGGTATCGAAAATAGATGAGAAAAGAAACTCATCTCTTTACTTAGTCAGAGTCATTGTTTTACTCTTTCTATCTTTTTGATCCCCTTTGTTGGAGCTATTGCTCCTTTGGTAACCCACTTTGTTTTGCTCTTTCTATCTGCATGACTGCTTTCTTATATGCTGTCCTGCTATTATCCTCCTGGATCTGTAAAGTGCTTGTTGCAGTTTGATGCTCTGGGCGAAGCATATTTCTATGTCTTTGTTTATTTTTTTGACCACATCAAATATTGGAATGCGGATTTGAATTTCCAACTGCTTAAGTAGCTGAAATCATAACAGTTTAGATTCGACTAGTAAATTTCTTATTCAGTCTACTTATTTTCTTGGCCACTAAATTAAACATTGATTTTTGTACATCAATGGGCATGGCTAAACTCTATCCTTTGCTGTCCTTGTCATTTTTTGCTAATGGAATTCTATTGAAGAAGTGTGTGATAAAGGGACAACTTAAAGAGTGAGTTTGTTGCAGGTTGGAGTTTATACAACTTCAATAGCAAAATCTTGGTGGTCAAGAAACAATAAGCAAAGTGAAAATAAAGAAATCCATTAGTCAAACCTAAACTGTATCCTTTGCTGTCCTTGTCTTTTCTTACTACTAGAATTTTATCTAGGAAGTGCATGATAAAGAAACCACTTAAAGGGTGAATTTGTTACAGGATTCGAGCTTATACAGCTTCAGTAGCATATCTTAAGTAGTACTTGAAGTGTCAAAGGGCGTCTTCACTTCTTTATCTTTGCCTCTTTTGATTTTTGATTGTACTTGAATTCTTGATCTAGCATTGTATTTCATGTTGTGAGCCGCCAGAATTTCCTCATTATGGTTATCTTTTGACTTTCAGATTGCAAGCATTTTTGTCCCTACAGTTGTAACTTTGTCTTTATTTACGTTCTTGGGATGGTGAGCTTCTCTTAACTATTCAATTTGCAATTGTCTCCTATGCCATAATATATCTATCACCAATTATTTTCATGTTGTATGCCTTAATACTGGATATGTTATTAAAATCACCAGGTATGTTGCTGGGCTTCTTGGAGGTTATCCAGAAGAATGGCTGCCAGAAAATGGCAATTATTTCGTGTTTGCTCTCATGTTTGCAATATCAGTTGTGGTAATTGCATGTCCATGTGCGCTTGGTTTGGCCACCCCCACTGCTGTTATGGTTGCAACAGGGGTTGGTGCCAGTAATGGTGTGCTGATAAAAGGAGGAGATGCATTAGAGAGGGCACAGAAGATTAAATATGTGATATTCGATAAAACAGGTACTCTGACCCAGGGAAAAGCTACAGTTACGACAGTAAAAGTTTTCACAGGGATGAATCGTGGAGAATTACTTACACTTGTAGCTTCAGCGGAGGTACATTCAAATCCTCAAGCTAGTTTCCTCACCTTTCCCTTGTTCTCTTTTGATACTATCTATATGCTGCTTTCTTAATGAAAAAATAAGTAAGAAAGTAAAATACTGTTAACAAAGAGCAGTCACTTTAATGAGAAGAGCACACAACATTAAAACAAAGAGATTTCTGTTCTCTTTCTTTTTCCTTCCTTTTCTTCCTTCATAAACCACTACCTGATTTCTAGAACGAGCTTTTAGCAGCCTTTTTTTTCTCGCTAAGGCAGTCATTTGTTGCTATGATGTTTACGTTCAATATGGCAATGCGGTTCATTTAAACCAGCTGTAACGTTCCAAGAACTACTTTCTAACATCAACTACAAAAAATTGTTTTATATGTAGGCTAGCAGTGAACACCCCTTGGCTAAAGCCATACTTGAGTATTCTCGCCATTTCCATTTCTTTGACGAACCTTGTGACACCAAGAAGTCTCAAAGCAGTGACCAAGCCAAGTTCTCTGGATGGCTTCACGATGTCTCAAATTTCTCTGCCTTACCTGGAAAAGGCGTGCAATGCTTCATAGATGGGAAATGGATCTTGGTGAGTTCATTGATATGTGTAGATTTGTGGAAAGGAAGAGAAGCTTTCTGTAATTAGGAAATAGTGTTGATTTCTTATGTTTCTGTGACAGGTTGGTAACCGGAAGCTGATAACAGAAAACGGGATAACCATACCTTCCAATGTAGAAAGTTTTGTTGTAGAGATGGAAGAAAGTGCCAGGACTGGCATTCTTGTTGCACGAGACAATACTATCGTAGGTGCTATCGGGATAGCAGACCCACTGAAGAGAGAAGCATCTGTTGTTGTAGAGGGGCTTCTGAAAATGGGCGTCAAACCTATCATGGTCACTGGCGATAATTGGAGAACAGCTCGTGCAGTTGCTAAGGAGGTCTGTATCTTAATTCAAACTGATAATACAAATGTTTATATGCAATGTAAATATTAATTTGCCAATGGAGTATAGAGAAACTGATGCCTTAGTTCAATTCCTGGAACTAGTCTTTTGCTTTTCTACTTCTCTTCTTTCCATTTTCCCCATGTTTGACCTGCATCTTAATAATATTAAGCCATCAGTGCAACTATACTTTGAAAAATAAGGAGCACCCTTCTGAAATTTAAAATTGTTCACAGCTATCTGATATCGGTATGGCAATTGTTCCTGTAATAAGGCTGAGCAAAGTTCACATGCCTGTTCTTCTTAAACAGCTGTAATGATGCTTATGGTAATTTGTGGCCATTGATTCCTTGTCTTTGTTGAACTGTTGGTATTTGAGAGAATCCACTATATGTGAGAGTGATGCGGATGGTGCGAGTGCTACAAGATAAGTACAGAGATAGTTATTCATGATGTAGCCAGTTTGCTGAGGTCAAAGTTACTAAAACAGGGGTTGCAGTATCATTGAGTTTCATTACAAGGCATTGTATAGATGCTGTACCATTTGAGTTTTATTCCACGCACATGCAGTTTATCACTTATCCTTAGACAGGCTACAAATTGTAGATTAAATGCAGTAGCTTTGCTTGTCGTTTTGCATTGCAGGTTGGCATTCATGATGTTAGAGCAGAAGTATTGCCTGCAGGAAAAGCTGAGGTCATCCGTTCATTTCAAAAGGGAGGAAATGTAGTTGCTATGGTAGGTGATGGAATCAATGACTCGCCTGCATTAGCTGCTGCTGATATCGGTATGGCAATTGGAGCAGGGACTGATATCGCAATAGAAGCTGCTGAATACGTGTTAATGAGGAGCAACTTGGAGGATGTTATCACAGCTATAGATCTGTCGAGGAAGACATTTTCCCGCATTAGATGGAATTATGTCTTCGCCATGGGATATAATGTGATTGCGATCCCAGTGGCTGCTGGTGTTTTCTTTCCTTTAACAAAGCTCAAGTTGCCACCTTGGGTAGCTGGTGCATGCATGGCTATGTCATCTGTAAGTGTTGTATGTTCTTCTCTGCTTCTAAAGAGATACAAGAAACCCAGACTTACTGCTATACTGGAAATAACTGTAGAATAAGAATAAGGTAAAAAATGGTAATAAAATTGAGCTAGAACTGGAAATCAAGTCTTTTTGTGTACTTCTCTAACCCCCCCTCCCCCCCTCTGTTTTCTATTTTTAATCATTTTCTTAGTTTCCATGGTGGGTGAATTTTCTCACCATGTTATGTAAATACGAAAAAACTTATACACCCCTGGTGTTTGCACCAAACTACATTAACTTTGGTTAAATTGAGGTGATAATATATATATTAATTAATCATGGTTAGTGATAGAAGGTGCATATGAAAGACACAATTCATGTGTTTATTGGTTGGTTTGGTGTAAACACTAGGTGTAGGTAAGATTCTTCGAAACGTTTTGTAGGGCTTGAACAAGATGAGGCAGATATGAGTGAATAGAAAATAGAAATTGTACATAGTTGTTCTAGCTGAAATACTTGGAATAATTCTTCCACTTGTATTAGGAGTAGCCTTTTTAGTGCTAGCTGAACGTAAAGTAATGGCTTATGCTCAACATTGAAAGGGTCATCATGTAGCAAGATCGTTTGGATTGTTACAACCTCTAGCAGAAGGTTTGACATTGATTCAAACAGAAACTATTTCACCAGGCAATGCTAATTTCTTCCTTTTTAGGAGGTTCCAGTGTCTACATTTGTGTTAAATCTAGTCATCTGTAGGGGCTAGCGTTTGGGAAATTTTGATTGTATATGAAAATTTCGGTTTGGACTTCGGATCGGATCGGATTTTTTAAGTTATATTTCAGATAAATCGGTTTGGATATTTTGAATTTTCTGGTTTAGACCCTATGAACTGAGCTACTACTTACAAAAATAACATCCAAATAAAGTATGTCCAATTGTCCTAATAGTTCATCTCTCACGACAATCATCCAAATAAAGTATTCGTGTAAGCTATAATATCATTATCAAGGAAACACCATGCAAGCACCAATAAGGCCGTCAGTATTTGTGATATGGGTAATGGGCTAATATCTAATAGGCAGGGCTAACTATAAGGTATATTTTTTTTAATTTTTCGGATATGTCCCAAATCTAAATCCAATTATGAAATTTAAAGTTTAAAAACTAAATTCGATCCAATTTGTAATTTGAAATTCAAATAAAAAATCCAAATTTTTTATTTAAATTTCGGATTTGCCCAAACTGTGATCACCCTGATCAGTTTGGGACTGTTGTACCTTTTGTTTCTGTTTGTGAGTTTTCCCTTGAAAGAAAAGTGTGTCTTCAAAGGTTCACTGGCTTCCTCTTCCTCTAAAACTTCCATTGTTAAAACTTTCACTTTCAGCACTAAGGTGCTTGCTGTGGATTGGTTAAATGGAATTCTAAAGAAATTGATGTTCCCCAAACCATTAGAGTTTTTTTTTTATATAGAAAAGAAAAGAAGAGGAATTTGATCATCCTTAAAACCCTTTTGTGAAATCTAGAAAATATTTTCAAATTAACATAAAAACTCTAGGTGGCTAACCATAACTCAAAACTCAAAGCCAAGGTGGTTAGATGATAGAATCTACTCTCTCCGGTCTAAAATAAGTGATTTTTGATTGTTTTTAAATATACTAACAAATTCATCTTTTAACATTAATTAGCAATGTAATTGACCATATTAACCTTTACTATCTCTTCACATTAACACGTACTCCAATATTATTTACTCCATAATTAATTCATTCTTGAAGTCTGAAAAAATCAATTATTTTGGACCGGAGGTAGTAGAAATTAAGTTTTACAAACCTCCTCTCGGGATGTACATAGATCGGGTTGATTCGATGTTTTATCAAAATCAAATCAAACCATTTATATCGGTTTAGATTGGTTTGTTTTCCTCGGGTCTTTTGGATTTTTTCAGGTTTTTTGTTTCATGAATATTATTTTAGTCTTACTTTAGTTAGAGATAAAATTTTGATAAATGAATATATATTTAGTAAAAATTGAGAAAAATGACAAACATATATCTATTAAAATATTCTTATGAGAGAATTTTTCAAGTAACACATGATAGTATTTTCTTAATCGTCTAACAATAATTTTCATTGAAGTACGCTTTCAAGGTTAATCGAATTTAATAATCGAACATAAAAATTGATATGATACATAAATAATGATATGTTCTATTTAATTTTAAATTATTGAAATACCATTTCAAATTCGAAAAAGATATAAGAAATCTTGACATATGAATATGGAAGAACAAAGATATGATTGACGCATTTCAATAATACTTGATAAAAAAGTGATACAACCCATAATTTAAGGTAAATAAAAATGAATGAACTTCACAGTTCTATAAAATATTACATTCCATGAGAAGATTCTAAATATTTCTAGACATTGTTTTAAAATAAAATTCTATATAAAGTCTTAAAAATGTATATAAGAAATATATATTTATATGACAGTTTGGTTCGAGTTTTTTTTACTCAATACCGAACCAAATCAAACCAAACCTTCAAATTTTTTTATCAATTTGATTTGGTACGATTTTTCGATTCGATTTGAACACCTTTAGTATGGATTCTTGAATGGAATGAAAAAGAAACACACATATTTATTTTTTGTTGATCCAAAAAGAGATCACGTTGTTGGATGTAAAGCATGACACTATGAACATTTCTCTTATCCCTTTAATTTTGAATGATTACATGAGCTACACCTTTCGGTGTATATTATTCGTTGTTTTTGCACATCACTTAAAAAAATATTAGTAGCTTTAATTAAAAGAATATTAGTTTAAACTGTCCTTTATATTTGCTTCAAATATCTCAGTTAATAAAGTATTCAGTAATCAGAGCAGGGTAGATTTGAAAAACTAATAGACTTTCTTTTGGTCGAGGGAAAAAGATCGATTCCAATATTTGGACCGGGGAAATAATGCTTAACAAAAATGGGGAATATTAATAGGGAAATTTTGCATCCGTACCCACTTTTTGTGTCATGTTTTAACTTACACCCGCTTTGTAAAAAAAATTACACCCGTACCCGCTTTTGCGCATAACTTCAGCATGCGGGGCTGAAGTAGCAAAGACAATCACGCAAAACTTTAGCATTCTAGTAGACGGGCCTGAAGTAGTTTGCGAACTTCAGCTCTAGTAAATGGAAACTTCAGCTCTAGAGCTGAAGTTTTTGTCTTTGTAAAGGGAACTTCATCCCCGAAACTTCAGCATACGAGGCTGAAGTTCCCCCATTTACACTGGGAAAGTTTTTGTCTTTGTAAATGTTACACTGGGAAACTTCAACTCTAGAGCTGAAGTTTTGTCTTTTGTAAATGGGGAACTTCAACATACAGGCTGAAGTTCCCAAGTTATAATGACAACAACTTCAGCATACGGAGCTGAAGTTCCCCAATTTACAAAGACAAAACTTCAGCTCTTTTGTCTTTGTAACTGGGGAACTTCAGCCTCGTATGCTGAAGTTGTTGTCTTTATAACTTGGAAGCTTCAGCTCTTTTGTCCTTGTAACTGGGGAACTTCAGCCATGTATGCTGAAGTTTTGTCTTTATAACTGACGAACTTCAGCTAAGCGAGGGAAAGGGGAGCTGAAGTTATTTAAAAAGTGAGTATAAGTTAAAAATTTTAAAAAAAGCTGGTATAAATTAAATGAGGGCGACCAAATAAGGTGCCCCGCGCAATTTTTACATATTAATATCCACTTTAAATTGTTACAGATCATTTAAGAGAGTAAGGGTGTTAGGAGATGTGAAGTGGTGTGATTTTCCTCTTCTTTTATTTTTCGGGTCCAGAAATATGAAAGTCAAATGACTAACAAAATAGAAAGTTTTTCTCCTTTTATTTACAAAGTTCAATGTGGAATGGTCTTCGTTACTCAATAGACTCTCACTAGTTGCCTTGACTAAGATATTATATATGAACATGGCTTTGGGATTAGCAAATTCCAACCACCATCTTGTTTTTGACTTTTGACTTTTGAGAATACTAGTCTTAACTTTTTTATTTTTATCCTCTTAATTCTACTTCGATTATTCTTTTATTGACAGAGACATTACATGGGAAAAATGTCCTTTAATAACATTACCTCATGGGACAACCACACTTCCATTCGGCTCTTGGCACATTGGTGATTGGATACTTGGGAACATTCCACACACCACCAACACCCTTGCAGAACTAATTACTTTGCTTAAGGGACTCTAAATTGCAGAATAAAATGGCTTAATACCGTTGGAAGTAGCCACAGATTCATCGAATTAATCACAGGGAGTACAATTTTTGATCCTATTTTATGTGAATGTAGGTTGTTGATCCAAATGATAGCAAAAATAGTAATGAAACACAACTACAAGGAACAAAATAGGGTGGTTTTTTGGGTAGAACAACAATGCTATCATTTCTCTCATGTTGGTCGTCCAAGGGTAGAATTGTCTTTATACTCTACCGTAAAAGTAGTGCGAGGCTACAAAACTCTTTCTTCCGTTCCAACAGAACTAAGGCGTATCCTACTATTCTTGCACGTCTCCTTTTTCAGATCATCTGTCTTACGATTCAACGTGTGGTTCTCTTAAATTTTTGTCAAATCATCTTCTTTTTTACTCTATTTTAATATCTTTTAACGGTTTTCATTTTATGGATTAATTTCCATGGCTGCTCTTGTGTTATGGTGACAAAACAAACTACAAACGTCTGTGTTAATCACTTGACGATGGATTAAGTTTCGATTTAACTCTTTGGACTTATACTTGTCGTCCTTATATGTCGATAACTTACTGATAACGCGAACATGACAAATTGGTTGAAGAAGGTAAGAGGTGTTGTACCAAAATTTCAAGATAAAAGATCTAGGAGAGCTGAAATGCTTCCTTGGGACTGAATATGCTGGATCATAACAAGAAATCAGATGTATTAACACATGTATGCTCTATATCATTAATCTCAAAGATTGATGAGGTTACAGACTGAATTTTTGGTATAAGAAAAACAAACATGTAGTCATTTAGAGCTCAAGTTGAATTCGTTAGGTACTCTCTATTTTCTAACTAATTGTTATACTCCATACGACGCATTCATCTCCTGCATTCAATCCTATACAGAGTTGATATTCTATACTAGATCGAAGCTTAATTAGAAATTGAGCTAGTCTTACATATCTTGTTGCAGCCTTTAAGGAACCAACGATGATTCTTCAGATACTACAATGATATCGACCTTCCATTACTAGCCTCGAATCCTTTTGAATGTTTATTTTCTTGGTATTAACGACATAATTCAATTTTATCATTCACATCTACTCATTAAGGATTATTATTTCCTGTATTTAGTAGACGAACACTAGATTAGTCTCACCAGTTATTAGTGGTTCCAGTGAGTTCATCTTAGCTTTCCGTGGATGTGTCTAACCAAAAATGATGTTCCTTCTGTTTTTGGTCCTTAACCATCCAAAGTTGTTAAGGTATTTTCAAATGAAACTTTCATTTTTGTATTTCTTCTTTCAAGATACTGAAGACTTCCCTTTTTTAAGTTTCTTCTTAAAAATATTGCGTTCAGTGTCGTGGGAGCCAAATTTATCTGTTTATCTTCTCTGTACTTATAAAATGTTAAGGGATTTTAATTTAATCCTTTTCGTTTACTATGTGTATATGTTTTCTCTATTGGAAGATATGGAAAATATTACAACGACTCAATTTTTATCTTTGTCGACTCTTCCTAATATTATCATTTGAGAGCGACTTTTCTACATGATTGCATTTACTTGCATTTTGATCTTCACATTCAATATGTCTGAGAATTTGAGATTTGTGGAGATAGAGACGCTTCCTAAATAGTTCAAATCCCACCTTGAGAGACACTCTGAAACAGTCATAGATGAAACACTAATTGCAAGAAATGATAAATATGGACATGAAAAGGCCATTTTTGCTCTATGATGCCGACCTAAATGTTAGTAAGTAAAAATTCTAGGATTCAAGGCATATTTATAAACCATTTGGCACTGATTCTGAAAATGTTTGCAACCTTTCAGAACATTCATAGCTATTAGAATAGGTGGGAATATTGCGAAAAAAAAATAGAAAACGAATTTAAAAATAATCCGAAAAAGAAAACGGACCGGACCGAACCGGGTCGCGGGTCATGGGTTATTTCAGATTGAATTTTTCTTAATTAATTAAATAATCGAAAGAATTTTGTCCAAAAAGATTAATCAATAATCGATCTTTGACCAAATCCGAATTCGAATCCGAAGCCGAAGCCAAAGCCGAAGCCGAAGCCGAGCCGAGCGAATGACGACGGCGAGAGGCTTGCCTTCTTTTCAACTCTTTAAGATCTATAATAAGAGCAATTGTATATATACCCATCAAAAGTCTTTTCTTCCTCCAATATGGGACAATGTCCCTTTGCCAAGGAGGGAAACTCAAATATTTCATTTTCTCTCCATTTCTCATTCACCCTCTTTAAGCTACACCAAACTTAAAATTAAGCTACACCAAGCTTAAATCTCAAAAATCCCCCACATGAATGGGGAATGTCTATAAAATAAAGGAATGCACAGACGCGTATGTATTTTACATGCAAGAATTAATTGCATCTGGATAAGTAGGTTTCCCTTTGAACTTTCCGTAGTGAACTTATATCGGATATACTCGGTCAATCGGTAGATTTAATATCTTTGAACCTTCAAGATTTGCTGTATACCTAGACAACATAAGCCACACAATCAATCCTTAATCATCTATGGTTCTCACAGTTGTGTTCGTTTCAGCCATGAACACCGCCTGGTTTCATGAGTGCTTAGAGAATGGGCCTTTAGTTTAATTCTCCTTGAAGCGGCTTACACTTCACACTCACATAGGTGATTCTTAAACGTGTAATCCTATAGAAACACTATCTAGTCATATCCTTCCAGACTTAGTAAATCATTAAAAAACTTTAAGCTTTATTGACTCATCAAAAAGCCTTAATCCTTTACCTTGATTCTTGAACATTGTCTTCATCACGAGAATGGGTTGAGTTATTTGACAATGTTGAACCGTCATTCATAACTTTGTTTGATCTCTTTGAATCTAGCTCTTGGGATCTCCAGTCAGCTAGGTAGAGTTACCGCCATGTTGACTTGTCCTAGGCCTTAACCCCATTCCCTTTGATGATCTTTCAACTGCCTCTCTATATAGGCCTTTTGTAAGTGGATCCGACACGTTATCTCTTGAATTTACGTAGTCAATTGTGATAACACCACTAGAGAGTAGTTGTCTAACGGTATTGTGTCTCCGTCGTCTATGACGAGATTTTTCGTTACACATAATGCTCTCATCCCTGCCTATTGATGCTTGACTATCACAATGTATACAAATAAGTGCCAAAGGTTTGGGACAAAATAGAATATCTTCCAAGAAATTCCGGAGCCATTCAACTTCTTCACCGGCCTTATCTAAAGCTATGAATTCAGATTCCATTGTAGAACGGGCGATGCACGTTTGTTTGGATGATTTTCAAGACAATGCTCCACCCCCAATTATGAAAATATATCCACTCGTGGATTTAACTTCAGATGACCCGGTGATCCAATTTGCATCACTATATCCCTCGATCACGGAGAGATATTTGTTATAATGCAAAGCATAATTTTGGGTATGTTTCAGATATCCCAAAACTCGTTTCATTGGCCATCCAATGTATTTGATTGAGATTAATTATAAACTGACTCAGTTTGGTAATAGCACATGCTATCTCTGGTCGTGTACAATTCATGATATACGTCAAACTTTCCAATACTCTTGCATAGTCCAGTTGTGAGTCACTTTCACCTTCATTCTTTTGAAGTGCATAACTCACGTCAATTGGAGTCTTGGCAATTTTGAAATCCAAATACTTGAACTTGTCAAGTACCTTTTCTATGTATTGAGACTGTGATAATGCTAGACCTTGTGGATTCTTGTGAATTCTGATTCCTAAGATCACATCAGCAACTCCTAAGTCTTTCATGTCGAATTTGCTAGCCAATATGCGCGAATTCTGATTCCTAAGATCACATCAGCAACTCCTAAGTCTTTCATGTCGAATTTGCAAGCCAACATGCGCTTTGTAGCATTTATATCTGCCATACTTTTGCTCATTATCAACATGTCATCAACATATAAGCAAACAATGACTTCATGACCTGGAGTGTTTTTAATGTAAACACATTTGTCACACTCGTTGATTTTAAATCCACTTGCCAACATTGTTTGGTCAAATTTGGCATGCCATTGTTTGGTTGCTTTTTTAAGTCTATAAAGTGACTTAACAAGTTTGCACACTTTCTTTTCTTTACCAGGAAACACAAAACCCTCAGGTTGTTCCATGTAAATCTCTTCCTCCAATTTTCCATTTAAGAAAGCTGTTTTAACATCCATTTGATGGATTTCAAGAGCATAAACGACCGTTAGTGCCACTAACACCCTAATAGATGTTATCCTCGTTCCTGGTGAGTAAGTGTCAAAGTAATCAAGGCCTTCCGTTTGTCTATAACATTTAACAACAAGTCTTGCCTTATATTTGTCAATAGTACCATCAACTTTCATTTTCCTTTTAAAGATCCATTTTGAACCTAAAGGTTTATTTTCCGGAGAAAGATCAACCAATTTCCATGTATGGTTATCCAAAATTGATTGAATCTCACTATTGATTGCCCCTTTCCAAAATGCTGAATCAGAAGACGACATAGCTGCTTTAAAAGTTTGAGGTTCATTTTCAAGCAAGAATGTCACAAAATCTGGTCCAAAGGAAGTAGATGTTCTTTGACGTTTGCTACGCCTTGGATCTTCTACACTTGGAGTATTTTCCTTTGGTTCTTCCCGAAGTCGTTTAGGTCTTTCACTTAACAACTCGCATTCAGTTTTATACGGATAGATGATTTCAAAGAATTCAGCATTATCTGATTCCATTACCGTATTAACATGAATCTCGGGATTATCGAATTTATGAACCAAAAACCGACATGCTTTACTGTTTGTAGCATATCCAATGAAAACACAATCTACAATTTTTGGTCCGATTTTAACCCTTTTAGGTAAAGGAACTTGTACCTTTGCTAGACAACCTCACACTTTGAAATATTTCAAGTTGAGTTTTCTTCCTTTCCATTTTTCATATGGAATAGGTTGCGTTTTGCTCTGGGGTACTCTGTTGAGTATTCGGTTACCTGTAAGGATATCTTCCCCCCCACAAACTCTGCCAGTAATCCGGAACTTATTAATACAGAATTCATCATTTCCTTTAATGTCCGATTTTTCCTTTCCGCAATTCCGTTGGATTGAGGTGTGTAAGGTGCAGTAGTTTGATGGATAGTACCATATTCTGAACATATTTATGCAAACGGAGATTCATATTCTCCACCTCTATCACTTCTAATCATTTTGATTTTTTATTCAATTGATTCTCCACTTCATTCTTGTATTGCTTAAATACTTCAATTGCTCTTACTATTAAGCGAATAAACATAACAAATCGAGTGCAATCGTCAATAAAAGTAATAAAATACTTTTTCCCACCTCGAGATGGTGTCGACTTTATATCGTAAATGTCGATATGAATTCAGTCTAAAGGATTTGAATTCCTCTCAACACTTATAAAGATGTTTTACAAACTTAGATTCAACACATATTTGACATTTCGATTTATTACACTTGAATTTAGGCAATATTTCTAAATTAATTAACTTCTGCAAGGTTTTATAATTGACATGTCCTAAACGCATATGCCATAAATAATTTGACTCCAATAAATAAGAAGAAGCTGAAATTTTATTCATACTGTCAACAACCATTACATTGAGTTTGAAAAGGCCCTCCATGAGATAGTCTTTTCCAACATACATTTCATTCTTGCTTATAACAACTTTATCAGAAACAAATACACATTTGAATCCATTCTTCACAAGTAAAGAAGTAGAAACTAAATTCTTCCTAATAGTAGGAACATGAAGAACGTTGTTGAGCGTTAACACCTTGCCGGAAGTCATCTTTAGGAAAATCTTCCCATAACCTTCAATCTTGGCTGTTGAGTTATCTCCCATGGAAATCTCTTCTTCTGGACCAGCAATAGAGTAAGTCGCAAATGCTTCTTTGACAGCACAAACATGTCGAGTGGCTCCAAAGTCGATCCACTACTCCTTCGGATTTCCAACTAGGCTGCATTCCACACAAAGATCATAAATGTCATCATTCTTCTCCACTATGTTGGCTTGTCCCTTCTTCTTATCCTTTTTCGGGAGACGACAATCAGGGGCTTTGTGACTAACTCTTCCACAATTGTAGCAGTTGCTCTTGAATTTCTTTTTGTTCTGCTCCTTCGTCTGTCCAGAAGACCTCTTCCTCTTCTTACTTATTGGATCAGTCTCCTAAACGATATTAGCTCCCATGATGGTTGAATTTTCACGAGACTTCTTCTCGGCTATTTTGTTGTCTTCCTCAATATTGAGACGTATTACAAGATCTTCCAACTTCATTTCTTTGTGCTTGTGATTAAGATAGTTCTTGAAATCTCTCCACGAAGGAGGCAATTTTTCAATCATTGCAACCACTTGAAATGCTTTATTCACGACCATATCTTTAGCAATAAGGTCGTGAAAAAAGAGTTAAAGCTCCTGAATTTGGGTTCTCACAGTTTTGCTGTCTATCATTTTATAGTCTAGAAACTTGGCAATCACGAACTTCTTCAAGCATGCATCTTCCATCTTGTACTTCTTCTCAAGTGCGTCCCATAATTCTTTCGAAGTATTCATCGCACTGTACACATTGCACAAGTAATCCTCTAAAGCGCTTAAGATATAGCCTTTGCAAAGAAAATATGCCTGGTTCCACGCCTCAATAATCATGAATTTTTCGTTGTCCGGCATGTCCGTAGCAGGCACTGGAGGTTCTTCACTAGTGAATTTCTGCATACCAAGTGTGGTAAGCCAGAAGAACACCCTTTACTGCCATACTTTGAAGTTGGCTCTAGAAAATTTCCCCTGTTTCTCTGCCGGTGGAACATCAGTTCAACTTGACGAGGCTATCATCGTTGCCGCAACAGTCGTAGAAGAATTTCTGTTATCAATTTTTCCCACTGTCAACAACAGAAGAGTTCAGTTTGAGATAACGGTGTAAAATTTTAACTGTGTCGATAAAATTGAGTCGTTGTAATATTAGGCTAGTGGATGGTAATAATCTAGTTTTAAGGAAGGCATAATACACCTTTGGCATGATGGCCCCATTGGAGGCCATTTAGGCATGGCCAACACTCACAGAAGATTGGCCACTCTTTCTGTTGGAAGGGGTTGAAGGATGATGTGGTGACATATGTTAATCAATGTGCAATATGCCAAAGGAACAAATATGATAATTCAGTATGTTATGGTCTGCCAACCCCTAATGATTCCTGAATTGGCCTTGTCAAGCATAAGGATGGATTTCATTGATTGATTGACCACTATCTTGGTGGTAGTTGATAGGTTAAAGAAGTATTACCATTTTCTTGGTTTAACTCATCCTTTTACTGTAGCATTAGTGTAATGACTCGATCGTTCGTTTTAAGCTCTAACATGTCATTCGGTGGTTAAAGGTCTTGAGTTTCTTCACTTCATGTTTTATGACTTGTACGCCTAGTCAGAATCAAATTTCGGGAAGTTCAGAGTTGATTCAGATGGAAAATTCTCAATTCGGAAGCTTTAAGTTGGAAGAATTGACTAAGGTTTGACTCTTTTGAATAAGTGACCTCGGAATCAGGATTTGAAGGTTCCAACATGTTCGTGTGATGATTTCAAACCCGGGCATGTGTTTGGGTGGCCCGAGAGCATTTCGGCGCTTATTATGGAATGTTGGCCTTTTGAAAGTTTAAGAATTCCTTAAGTTTGGTTTGAAGTGGAATTTGGTATTATCAATGTCCGTTTGGGGTTTCTAGCCTTGGAATTGGTTTGTATCGTGATTTATAACTTATACGTAAAGTTTGACGTCATTCCAAAATGTTTAAGTATGAATCGAACGCGTTCGTCGAAGTTTGAATGTTTGAAAGTTTAAAGAAAGGTTTCGATCGTCGATTCGTAGTTTTGATGTTTTTTGGTGAGATTTGAGACCTCGAGAAGGTTCGTGTTATGTTTTAAGACTTGTTGGTGTGATTGGACGAGGTCCTGGGGGCCTCAGGTGTGTTTCTAAATGGTTTCAAACCAAGTATGAAGATTATGGTACTATCACTAATGTGAGAGTTTATTCCTGGAAGGTGCTCTATTCCTTTGGTTGTAAACTTTGGGAAATTAGGCCATGACAATTACTAGCTCAGTTATTCCTTGATCATATTTTCAAACTACATGGGATGATATTAAATATTGTTAGTGACAGAGGCCCCATCTTCATCAACATGTTCTAGTAAGAACTTTTCTCACTACAGGGTGTAACTTTGATTATATTATCAGTTTATCATCCTCAGCCTGATGGTCGGACTGAAGTGTTGAGCAAAATATCGAAGACATATTTGAGGTGTTATTGCTTTGACAATCAGAAGGATTGGGTGATACACTTGCCCTTGGCTGAATGGTGGTGTAGGCATTTGAACGACATTTGAAATTTATTAAAATTAAATCCGTAAAATAATTTGGACTATATTTTAAATTCAAGATATATTAGTTCAAATAAATTTATTGGGCTAATATAATTGGATTAATATATAAGTCCAGTATATATGAATTAAATAAATAAATCTTAATCCATTGGGCTATCCCATTTAATTGGAATAAAGTGATGAGCCCACTTCATTAAGCCCAAGATGTCATCTTCCTAGAGCCAATAGGATCGTGCCACATATCAAAATGACAAGGCATGCCAAGTCAAATTAAAAGGCCAGTGAAATCGCGCCACATGTACAAGTGACATGTTCTGGCCAATCAAATGCGGCCTTGTTACACTTTAATTTGATTGGTCGGAAAGAGATTGTTCTTATCACAACTCTTCCATTCCACAACTATAAATAGGGGTCTTCATAACCCAGAAAAGACACCAGAAGTTATAACAAGAAGCAAGAGGGAGCTCGTGGATCAAACGCTGCGGATTTCTCTAAAAGCTACACGTATTCAAGTGTTCTAAGGATTAAAATATCAAGATGAAGATCAAGAACAAGCTGCAAGCCCTTGGATTAAAAGTACGTCAGGATCAAGATCAGGCTTCAAGCACTTGGATTAAAATAAAATAAAATTCAAGATTAAGCTCGGAGGCTATTTTATTTACTGTTGAAAAGAAGAATCAGAGGATTCGTAGAGATTGTAACACTCAAATATTCAAAATTAAAATACTACGATTGTTGCGATATTTTTCGGTCTTGATTATATTTTATCGATGCAATTTATTGTCTACAAATTCTGGCACGCCTTGTGGGACAATATCTACCTTTCATCTCAACTTTTCAATCACCAAAGTTCTAGAACAACGAAATGGCTTCCAAGAAAATCAACTCCAGTTCAACTTCCGCCAAGGCTGCTAATTCCAGGTTCTATGCTGATGTGGCAAGCATCCTCGATGTTGCCTTTGGAAGCTTTGGACCAGTTACGAGGAGCAAAGCAAACTCGTTAGGACAGGCACACCAAGTGTCATCCGCATCTACCCCTGTTTTCGGATCTTCATCCTCAAAAGGATCAAGATCTTCCACAAATGCACCCGAAGGAAGAAGCGATGTTACTAAAAAGATCAAGAAAACTCTTGCTCTGCTTGACCTCTCCGGATCCAAGCACTCTATTGTGAAGGAAGATGATGATGCTTCAAGTGATGGATCCTCCGCACTTACACCACATAGAGTGAGCCAATCAAGGATAAATCTATGTGAAAATCCATGCTACTCTCCATCGTCCACGACAATCATGCAAGCATGGTGACAAACATTTCATCTGTGGAGGAGCAGTTGGGAAAGTTGGCGGAAGCAATCACTGGCTTGGCCAAGTACATGCAAAATCAAGATGCTAGAATTGACAAGCTAGCAGATAGGGTGGGAATCTTGATGGAAGAAGAATCCACCCATGCACCTGGAAAACTCCCAGAAGTTCAAGAGATTGATCTTCCCCCACAGCAAGTTGCATCCACTAAAGAAATTCCAGTCTCTTCGGTAGGGATGATTCCAATCAATCAACTAAAGGAGTTCATTGAAGGGACTATAAAAATATAATATAAAGTCGCTTCCAAGTCCTCCTTTACCTACGCAAAGCGGTACACTTCAAGGATCGATATGTTGAAGATGCCTGCTGGCTATCAACCTCCGAAATTTCAACAGTTTGATGCAAAGGCAATCGAAAGAAACATGTGGCGCACTTCGTTGAGACATGCAACAATGCTGGGACTTATGGAGATTACCTCGTCAAGCAGTTTGTCCGCTCATTAAAAAGAAATGCTTTTTATTGGTACATGGACCTTGAGGCTGGATTTATTGATAACTGGGATCAACTAGAGCAAGAATTCCTCAACCGCTTTTATAGTACGAGACATACTATGAGTATGATAGAACTCACAAATACTCGTCAACGGGAGAGTGAACCAGTTATCGACTTTATCAATCGTTGGAGGAATGCAAGCCTCAACTGTAAAGACAGGCTTAGTGAAGCTTCTAGCATAAAGATGTGCATCCAAGGTATGCATTGGTTATTGTGCTACATCATGCAAGGTATCAAGACTAGCATATTTGAAGAACTTGCAACTCGTGCCCATGACATGGAATTGAGCATGGCCTCTGCTGGAAATAAAAGGCTGCCCATCTATGAACCTCGCAAAGGGAACGACAAGCAAGAATTCAGAAAATGGAGCAAGTTTGTATCAAGATCTAAAAATAAAGAAGCTATGAATGTCAACACATCACCTGTAAAGTTCACGACGAAGGTGAGCAAGAAGCAGAGTATGAAATCCACTTCGTTTCAAGATAAGCCAAGTGGAAAGTTGACTCTAAAAGAAATGCAAGAGAAAGAGTACCCATTTCTGGATTCTGATGTGACAGCTAATTTTGAAGAACTCCTCGAGTTAAAACTCATTGAGCTTCCGGAGATGAAGCGACCAAATGAAGCTAGGAAGATTGATGACCCAAATTACTACAATTATCATCAACTTGTGAGCCACCCTCTGGAGAAGTGCTTTGTCTTCAAGAAAAAAGTTATGGACTTGGCTCGTGAAAAGAAGATCATGCTTGAAGATGAGAAAGCAAGTGCAAACCAAGTCTCTATCACATTTGGCTCATTCAGTTCAAACGAATTATGTAGTTTTAAAGAAAGTAAAGATGAAGAATTACTGGAGAACTACAAAGTTGAAGATGTCAACCTGAGAATGATGAAGGTTGGACGGTAACTCGTCGTAGGATCCACAAAAGGAGCCCACGAAAAGGATCAATGGAACAACCAACAAGGAAAACAATGGTGAAAGGTCCTAGGAGATGGAATCCAATTAAGCATGAAAAGAAAGTGAAAGTGGAGGTGCATCACCCTCAAAATCCACGACATCCAGTGACCATGGAGGAGTTTTTACCAAGTTGGTTCCGCACGAAGATTTCCCATGGTGGTATTGATGCCTCTTGTTGCCATACTGACGAAGGGAAAGAAAAAAATGATGACCTACTGTTGGCACCATCTTTGGAAAAGCATATCGAGTCCACTCCTCAAGAAGTTAATGCTTGTGAGGAAAAAGTCACATTAACAAATGACGACCTTCTGCTAGGTGACACTCCTCATAACCGCCCATTGTACCTAGTTGGCTATATCGTGATGAAATGGTAAATCGAATTTTCATTGATGGAGGATCCTTAGTGAACATTTTTCCAATTCGCACTGTGAAAGAACTTCGTATTCTCATGAACAAACTCTCAGAAAGTCGTGTGATGATCCAAGGATTCAACCAAGGAGGGCAAAGAGCCATAGGTGCAATCAGGCTGAGAATCACTATTGAAGATATGCAATCAAGTGCATGGCTGCATGTGATCGACGAGAAGACTTCATACAATGTCTTGCTTGGAAGGACTTGGATACATGAGAATAAAGTAGTTTCATCTACCTACCATTAATGTTTAAAATACTACGAGGGTGAAGTCGAGAAGAAGATAGTTGCTGATGATGAGCCATTCACCGAGGCAGAGTCACACTTCGCCAATGCAAAGTTCTACTTCAAGAGCCGTATTGTGAAGGAGTTAAAAGTTGATGACGACATAAAAAGCAAGAATGACGAGCCCATAACTAAAAGAGTTGACGTGACTATTGGTAAAGCCAAAGCTATTACTGAAGAGGTACACACCAACGCAAATAAATATCATAGAGGAGATATTGCGTCTTATGGAAAGAAAGTAAGTCCCGACGCTCCAATATGTCCCTTAAAGGAATAAAGGCAGGTGCGAATCATATAATATCCAAACTAACACGCTAAATGAGTTAACTCTTCCGGTAAAATAAATTGAGGCAGTAAAGTTGTCCTCGAAGTTGTTCGCAGGGTTTGTAGCCCAAAATCATTTGTAGAATGTGGCACTTCCTACAAAGCGAACGGATGAAGGTTTTGACCCTAACGATTAAAAGCTATTTGCAAAGGCTAGATACAATCCCAATGAGCAGTCAAAGTTAGGGAAGCTCCCATCATAAGCTGCAGTGAGGGAACCACATGATGTTTTGAGATACAAGCAACCGTCACCAGTGCGCATCTTAATAAGAAGGACGAGTAGCAATTATATCACTGTAGAGACGAATTTGTCGCTTCTAACAGGCCTTCCGTCTTTGACCGACTTGGAAAATCAACTATGAGAACTTCTGTATTTGAGAGATTGGGTTCATTAAAGAAGGGGAATAAGTCCGAGAGAAATTATCTAAATACAAGAACACCCGCTTCGCCCAAAATTCAGAAGATCTCTAAAGATTTCCAAAGTTTGGTTCCTTCTAGAATGAAGCGACAAACAAAAGTCATGGTTTTGTGTGATAAAGTACTGAAGGTGAAGCCATACACTGTGGCCTACACTAAAGAACGTGATGAAGACGAAGAAAGTGTGGGTTCTTCGTGTCATGTTACTGCACAAAGCGAGCATGGTGTTTTATCTCTGATGGAGGATGATGAGAAATTGGACGATGTTTCACCATGTTATCACATATCCTTCATCGATGGGGACCCTTAAGAAGATTAAGATGCGAAAGATGCTCCTCCGGAACTTGGAGAAGGGGTGAAGGCAACAATTGATGCCTTAAAAGAAGTTAACCTTGGCACTGATGAAGAACCAAGACCCACCTACCTAAGTGCTTTACTAGAAGTTGATGAAGAAAGTACTTATATTGAGTTACTCAAGGAGTTTAGGGATGTATTTTCTTGGAGTTACAAACAAAGGCCTGGCTTGAACCTTAAAATGGCAGTCCATCACCTTGCGGTCAAGAATGACGCTCGTCCTGTTAAGCAAGCTCAAAGACCTTTTAGGCAGGACTTGGTTACCTTGATTTAAACCGAAGTTAACAAACTCATTGAAGTTGGATTTATTCGGGAATTTAAATACCCAACATGGGTTTCAAGTATTTTCCCTGCAAGGAAGAAAAATGGACAGATTCAAGTGTGCGTTGGCTTTACGGATCTCAACAATGCATGTCCGAAAGATGAATTTCCACTGTCCATTCTAGAATTGATGATCTATAATACTACTTGGTACGAGGAAATGTCATTTATGGACGGTTCATCAGGCTATAACCAAATTTGCATGGCGCCAAAAAATGAAGAGCTTACTACATTCTGTACCCCAAAGGTATTTATTGCTACAAGGTAATGCCTTTTGGATTGAAGAATGCTGGTGCTATTTACCAAAGAGCTATGTAGAATATCTTTGATGACCTCCACAAGAATGTCAAATGCTATGTTGATGACTTGGTAGTAAAATCAAGAAAGAAGAGCGACCATTTGAGAGAATTGAGAATAGTATTTGAATTGCTCCGGAGGTACCAACTTAGGATGAATTTATTGAAATATGCATTTGGAGTTGCTTCTGGAAAGTTCCTGGGTTTCATTGTCCGGCATCGAGGGATCGAAATTGATCAAGCCAAAGTAGATGCAATGTTGAAAATGCCTGAGCCTCGAGATATTCATGAATTAAAAAGTCTGAAAGGAAAGATATCATACCTTAGGAGATTCATCTCAAACCTAGCTGGGAGGTGCCAATCATTCAGTCGCCTCATGAAGAAGGGCGTTCCTTTCAAGTGGGACCAATCTTGTAGCAATGCCTTTGAATGTATCAAAACATACTTGATGAAGCCTCCATTTTTGGCAGCCCATATACTTGGGAAGCCGCTGATACTATACATATCAACACAAGAAAGGTCTGTTTGAGATCTGTTGGCCCAAGAAAATAGTGAGGGGAAAGAAAACTCTATTTACTACTTAAGCAGGATGATGACACCAAACGAGCTGAATTATTCACCAATTGAAAAGTTGTGTTTGGCACTAGTCTTCTCAATTCCAAAGTTGAAGCACTACTTTCAAGCTCGTGTTGTCCGTCTTGTTTCTAAAGCAAATCCTATAAAGTTCGTGATGTCAAAACCTGTTCTTAGTGATCGACTAGTGAGACGGTACCTTTAATTTCAAAAATTCGAGATTTTGTACAACCCTCAAAAGGCTATAAAAGGACAAGCATTGACAGACATTTTGGCAGATCATCCGATACATGATGACTGGGAGCTAACTGACGAACTGCTTGATGAGGACGCAATGGTCATTGAAGTTCAACCTCCATGGAAGATGTACTTTGATGGTGCTTTGCATCGTGGGGGAGCTGGTGCTGGCATAGTATTTGTCACTTCCCAAGGTGAAGTCTTTTCGTACTCCTTCACCTTGACACAACTCTGTTCCAACAATGTTGTTAAGTATCAAGCATTAATACTTGGGCTTGAAATGGCTGTTGATATGAAACAATTGCAATTTCAAGTCTTTGGTGGCTCCCAGTTAGTGGTCAATCAACTTTTAGGTAGTTACAAGGTCAAGAAGGTTGAACTACGCCCATATCATGATTACGCTAAAACATTAATGGGGTGGCTCGGTGATGTAACTATTCAGCATGTGCCAAGGAAAGAAAATAAGAAGGCTGATACTTTAGCTGCCCTAGCTTCATCATTAACCCTGCCTGATCAAGTGCAAGTTACTGTTTACGAAAAAGGGGTAGTACCGTCTGTTTAACCAAAGAATTATTCCCTTTGACTAAAGCTTATTTTTAATATGAATTGGGGTTCAGTTACATAACGTTCGAGTAATCAATTGTGGGTCCGTGAATCTGCCCGTAACTTTTTCTAGATTTATTCTGACCGCTCCTCTCTCCCATTTTGATCAAATTGAACTTCCCGTGGCTGATAAGTTCGTGGGTTTACTGAACCGTGTCTCTTTGTACTGTACCTCTTTAAAGAGTTTCCAGCTATCGTGTTTTCCCGTGTCCACGTGACTAGCTGATTTGTCAAAAGCTGGATTACGTGTGAAACTCTATTTTACTAATACAGATAGTCCCCCCACTTACCATATATTTAACGATTAATATTTGGTAAGTGGATATTCATTTATGGCGGGAATATTTTGCCTCCGCTTTTCCTTGAATCATTGTATCCTTCTCTGTACCATAGGCGTCGTTTGTCACTTCCATTTAATGCTCATACCACGTGTCCTTTTCGGATTGGTTCTGCATTTACTCAGCACCTTTTAGGGCTTTTTGCGGCTGTGCCAGTCCTAAAGTGACATCTTCAATTATGACTTTTCATCATTATTTTCCTTTTTATCATGTTTGACGGTTGTCTTCAAGTAGAAATACATGTTTTCTTTTCTTTCTTCCACGAAACACTTTTCTACTTCTGTTTTCTGTAAAGAACTTTCTTCTTTGCCTTTGTAAACATGTCTTCTTCAAATCAACCTCAAAGAGTAATAGACATTGAAAGCTTAACGCCATCTTCTGCTCCGACTAGGAGTTGGAGGGGTGGTAGACTTAGAAGTCTAGGATCCACTCCTTCGAGGGGCTCTTCTTCTTCTCAAATAGTTCCTTCTCCTTCCACTAGATCTCCAGTTATTCCGAGATTTAGGGTTTCTCGGTCTTCGTCTAGAGGTAGAGGCGAACGCCTTCGTGAACCTGGAGTCGATGAAATTGTCCCTTCTGAGTTTGTTTTCACTAGGGATAGTCAAGTTCTTGTAGATCAGTCTTCTTCTCTTGATAGTGTAGAAAGATACCCAACCCTTATAAATGAGGGTCAGATTTCCCCTGTTCGAAGGAAGTGCTCATGAAAATCTGACTTTCCTGTCTATATTCCGAATAGTAATCAAAGAATAACGTCTTACAAGACGGGATATTCTTTTGTTTATACTTATCCTTTCACTTTAGGGTTTAGAACCCCCATTAACCAGTTATAATTGAGTTTTGCCATTTTTTCAATATATGCTTAGGACAAGTTGGCCTGCTGTGTGGCGAGTTGTCGGATGCCTTAGGAGTTTGGCTTCTTTAGCCTCTGTTCCTTTTACTTGTAACCATATTATTCACCTTTACTCTCCTACCTTATTTCGTGAAGGAGTTTTTACTCTGACTGCTAAAAGCAAAAGAGTGTTAGTAACCCCTGGAGACGATAAGGATAGGGGTTGTTACCTTCATTATGTTGCTGTACCGACTGCTGGTTTAGTGGGTGAAGAAAATCTTCCCTTCCCTGAGAAGTGGAATCGCACACGTGAGTATGCTTTAGCTCACATTTACTTTTTCTTGTTTTGACTTGAGATGTTTTATTTAACACCGTGTCTGTTTATTTTTCTCCTTTCAGCAATCATGAATACTATCGAGAATGTCTCCGGTATTCGTGATTGGGTAGAAAAACTATTATCCGTTGCTTCTTCTGAAGAAAGATCTTGGAAGTACCTCGCTGGGAGGTACATTTTGCAAGTAAAGACCCACGGTAAGTGAAGCTTTTGTTCTTGCTTCTTTCCTTACTCGAGTCTTTTTTTCTTTTGTCGTTTAACTTTTTTCCCTTTTTAATAGGATTCTCTGCTCGTGGGGTGTCTGCTTTCTCTATCCCGAAGATGTCCTTGGCTCAAGCCCAGGAAATTATCGTTGGTTCATCTTCCTCGAAGAGGAAGAGTAGTGAATCTCGTTCCATGGAGGAAGAGGAAGAGGGTGCTTTAATGCACAAGCCATGGAGAAGGCGGATGGTTTTAGATGACGAGCCTGCTGCCTCAACCTTTCCTTCCGTGTCTTCGCTCGAGCCCCTTGTCTTTGATGATGTTCCACATTCCCCTATTCACGGTGGTATTGATCTTTCTCCTGATGACGTCCCTTTGGCTGCTGTCTTTCCTGCTTCTTTGAGAGAAGAAATTTTTTCTATTCCTTTGGCTATCTCAACCTTTGTTGCTGCTCTGTCTGTAACTTCTTCAACTCTTCAACTTCCCATGCCTGCTCCTTTGCCCATGGCTTCTCCAGCTCCTCAACCTTCCGTGCCTGTTGTTGTTCCATCTCTGCCTGCTTCTATGCCTTCTGTTAGGGAAATAGGGTCTTCCAACAGAGAGATGCGGCAGGTGGTAATAGAGGTTCCAGCTGAGGGAAACCTTTTCAAGAAGACGGGTGAGCCTGAAGTGTGGCTCAAGCTTTTAATAGGTCCCGCTGAGAAAGCAAATATAGCTAGCCACGATGATCTTACATTGGCAAATGAGGTCGTGCATACTTCTTTGAAGGTATGGTGTAATTTATCCTCTTTCACTCTCGTATAGGAAATTTACCATATCTAACTGGTTTACTTCTTATAGATTAACCTCATAGGCATGGAGCTTATGAAGAGGATTTCAAGCACAGACCATGAGACAAGAGAGTTGCAGGCAGAAGTTGATAATTGGAAAGCACGGTATGACAGACTAAGGATTGACATGGACGCTATAGAAGAAGAGAGTAGTACCTTGAAGCGGCAGATGAGACTTATGGCAGCAAAGCTAGCAGTGGAGCGAGCTTCTTGCAGTCAAGCTGACAAAGACAAGAGTGTTCTGGAGTCTTCGTTTGCGGAGCAGCTGTCCTGTGCCTCAGAGGAGATTAGAGACTTAAAGAACTTGATGGGGCAGAAGGAAGAATACTCAGGCGAGCTCGTGCAATCACTCACTCTCACTCAAGAAGATCTTCGAAGGGCTTTAGACAAATCTCAAGCTTTAGAGGAATAGATTGTTCCATTAAGGGCCGCTCATGAAGCTGCGGAGGCGGAGAAGGATGGGTTGAGAGCTGAACTTCAAGTGTGGGCACAAGATTATGAAGATTTGGAAGAGGTGGCTGCTGTCGATGTGANATGAGTCAAGAGGGTTTTGACCTTAGTGCTGAAATAGCCAAAACTAAGGAAGCCATGGGGAAGGCTCAACAGGGTCATAACCTCTCTTCACCTGATGGTGAGATTTCAGCCACTCATGCCTCTTCATCCTCAGTTGCTCCCGTTCCTTCCGCCTCTGAAGTCAACCCCTCTCTTTGAAAAGATATAGTTGGTTTACCCTTTTTTTTCTTTGTATCAATTGGTGGTTACCCCCAGTCCCATCGGGGGTAAATTTGAATTTTCTTTAAGTCCCCAAATGACAACTTAGGGGCACCACAATGTAAATATAAAAATATTATACGGCTAAGTATAAGTTAATACTTAGTTTTAGCCATTTTTAATATATAAATATCAGTTCGACTTTTGTTATGTTTTTGTTTCACTCTTTAAGTCTTTTGCATGCTTTATTTTTGAGGTTTTAGTTTTACCTTCG
>MDKJ01301663.1:0-42872 GCA_005239525.1 Nicotiana knightiana | reverse complement strand
ATTAGAAAATACTTAAACCCGTCAAAACTCGATTTCTGGCCGAACTGGGGACCTGGCGTTTGGCTAACGCCAGGCCAGGGATGGCGTTTCAGCCCAAACGCCTGGCTAACGCCAGCCGCCAGGGTGGGGCTGGCGTTTCAGCCCAAATGCCTGGCTAACGCCAGGCAGGGTCGGTGTGTTTGGCTCTGTCTCCCGGCTATCGCCCGAGTGTCTCGTTTCGCGTATCTTTCGACGTATTTGCATCTTTTTAGCTCCGTTTCCATCTCCACTTCACCTACACATGAAATAAACTCCATTAAGCACATAACAAGTGTATTTTTATCATTAATGCGCATAAAATGTAAGGTATATCACATGTTAAACTATGCAATTTAGTCTCGCATCAGGTGCGATTTTCTGGCACTAATAAACCTGGACTATCCCATGGCAGCTTAGCGAAACCTCCTATTTCTTCTAGGAGAGGAGTCATTTCTATGTCACCAAAACGGAAGACACCTCTTTTCTCATCCCAAAACATAGTGGCGACCTCAATCAATGCTCTATTAGGCCGTATGTCCAATAATGACGGTAAATTACCAAGGACCTTTTTCACATGATTCTTGTCACTAGGCATGAGATTCTTCCACCAATCAAGCAGCAGGGGTGGGATGTTTTGGACCATACCGAACCTGGGGACTTTGTGCTTCATTCTCTGCAAACAAATAAAGTTATCCCTCTCCCTCTCCAGATTCGAATATTTACACACTAACGATCAACGTATTGGCGTGTTTTCTCCAAGTAATGCACATAACATGATGGTGTCCACTGGAATTATGGAAATCCCGTCGGACTTTGGACAAGGCTTATTTTAGGGGGCTATCACGTTAACAATGTTATAACCCGTACTAGGTTTTGACATGATGCATGTACATTTGCTATTGGAGTAAGGTTTCTAGAATGTCCTAGATCGGTACTCTCAAGTGGACAACTTGAGAGGGAAAGGCACGGGACCATCGACTGCACCGCTGATCGACTAGTCTACTACAAATAAGCCTTTTCGATATAAAAGGATAATTTTGGAAGAGCGCATACACTCATCAAGTGCCGTTATGTTGATAATTGGGCATGAGTGAAGTATGATGTGAAGCATGCTTTATGCAAAGATAATAACACGTTGTCAAATATTTGCATGGTAAATATGTAAAAACAATAAATATAGTATAAGGTAAAACATGAAAGATATAAAAGAAAGACAAAGGAAGAAATTAGTTTTTGGAATATATGAGAACGTAATAAAGCAAGCAAGGGAATAGGGACGAGAGAGACATGATATAGCAGTCTTTAAATAAATGAAGAGCAGTTTAGAGTAAATAAAGGCGAATAGGAAAGGGGTGTGCATGTTATTACCAATTTAAGCAAATAAGGGCGGAGAAGGGAAAATATGTGCATGTTATAACAAATTTAAACAAGTAAAGGAGAACGAAAATGGATGTACATGTTTTAAAAAATTTAAACAAGTAAGGGAGAGCGGGGAAGGGATGTGCATGTAATAGCAAAATTTAACAAATAAAGATGGAAAAGGAATGCATGTTTTATAACAAAGAAAACTAATCCTCATAAGCCAAGTTCGTTATGGTAAGAGCCTAAGTGTAAATCCCAGCAGAGTCGCCATGCTGTCGCGCCCCTTTTGCTCGTGAAATCGGGTTTCGATAGATGACAACTCTTTTAAATGGGTGTTAAAAGAGAAGAGTCGCCACCTAATGATTTTAAGGTGTGTTAGGGCACTTATTGTGCAAGTAACTCTGTTTGACTAGTCAACGCCACCAAAGATCGGGTAAGGGCTCAACTTACCTCAAAGAGAAGGTGTTAGGCACTCCTCGAGTTCCACAACTGTGGATCCCGAACGAACTTAAAATTATGTGGATTAGGCTACGTTATCAAATAAGCAAAGAGAATATGAAAATCAAAAATTTTATTACAACGATCTTAATGCTACTATAGAGGTACAACTGATTCAATTCTACTAGAAAGAAAGAAAGAAATGAGGGGGGGGGGGGGGATGGGGAGCAGGGGGGGGAGTCCTAAGTTTATTAGCCTAAAGGATAAACCTACGCAACATAAATAAAACTTCGCAACTCCCTTAGGGCAGAGAATTACTCATATTATCCAGCGGGCACAAACTATCATCTCCTGCTACCCGATTACTATGTTAAAGTTGTCTTACCTAAAGTGCTCTAATTAAATTCTAAGCCGTGCCTTACGCGTGCATTACCCGTTCCATACCTATGGTCCACGAGGTTTTGGACCTTTGGATTGTTCTAGACCTTACCTGGGCTTCTAAAAAATGAAAAGCTGAGCGACAGACAAAAACACATAAGACTTCATGTAAATGCAGTTAAAGGCTCACATTAACCTCCACACTTAGACAACAAATGCATGCAAACAGATATTTAAGTTAGGAGGTGTCAGAATTAAGAACCTTAGGCCCTATAGATATGATCTCTAGGTGACTTTGAATTAAAGTATGCGGGCAGTTTCAGATGCAAGCTGTTGCTCGTAGATAGGATTATATAATTGTTACAAGCTGATTATTGAAATCGCAGGTTTCAAGTTATTAAACCTATAAGTGTTATGCCTAGGTGATATACGCAGTCAAGTACAACAAAATCTATTGGGAAAAGTCCCAAAATTATTCATGCTCCCTAACAGTAGCGTACACAAACAATGTTTGAGCGATTTAGCATTAAGAAATTATGGCGAGTAATTAATACCCTATAGGCAGGATCTCTAACGTTTAGTACTTAGAGATTATTTTATTGTCATATCATAATCCAATAGGCATATTTCTAGATGAATAGCGCCAAACTGAATAATTGGAATCTTATAGGCATGATTTCTAATTAACGATGCGAATTGAAAGAAAAATCAGTGACATTGGATCCTATAGGAAGATTTTCTAATAGCACATAGCAGTAAACATAATTGCAACATTGTTTATTCATGTTTGCTAGCAGGCAATATGTGTGTGTGCGCTTCCCCTAATGGCATGATTTCTATAGTGCACATAGTGATTTAATAGAACATATAGCAAATAAATCACTAAGTCCTATAGGCATATTATCTACCCATTTTATATACAAAATCTACCCATTTCCCATGCTAATAATACCCCAATCGTTTATACAAAGTTATTACAGGCCCAATAATGAGTAAGATACAAAATGTTTTACAAATAGTGACAATAGGCTCACTGCAAGCCCAAATGAAATACCCAGCACTGTCTGGGCCTTCAGTAATTCTCACACAGCATACCCAAACCTCTAATAAGGAGCCATATGCACCACACGACCCCAGAATCCATAAAGGAACCCAAAGTCGATTCATATAACTGTATTGCCAAGTATTGCACCATTTAAACCAACCAACTCAAATATACAATAGATAATAGGAGGAAAAAGGTTGAATAGGGGTAGTTTAAGTTTTTTCAGAGAATGACTAAGGACTCAAGTCCTAGTGTGTCAGAGTTCACAAGGGCCTCAAATGGACCCTGAGCAGTGCTCACACTAGGGAGGTCAATAGTAAAACCTAGGTAGCCTTGGTTTTCAGCCGACTAATAATGAGAACTTTAAGAGAGCATATGTAACAAGTGAAGAAGAGTGGACCAAGGTTGAGAGACAACAATTTAGGGATACACTTAGAAGCAAGTTCAGCATGTTTAACACTTAGCACATAGGCAATCACATATTGGCAGAGTTAGGAAAATAACTAGTTTGCAGGATTGACAAAGATCATCATGCACAGATACATAATACCAAATAAGTGAAAGCCTAAAAGGTCCAAATTATGCTATGTATACATCCTAGTGTTACAAGATATTCATGTTAATTTGGTAGCAGAACAACATTTAGACATGATAGGAAGCAGATTATGACAATTATTGGTGAATCAAGGGACCAAAAAACTTGATGAAGGGCATATTAATAGAGAACTAGTCATGGTTGATAGAAAAAGGACTTTGACACAGAACTAAAACATATTACATATGCAAGAGTACCATTACAGAAATTCAGAACAGAATGGGAAGATAAACTCGTGTCATATAGTAAATGTAAACATTCAGGTCTTGAACACAATTGACTAATTAACTAAAGAGAGTACAAAATATGCAAATGAATCATGTTCAAATAACAGAGTTGACATTTTTTAGCAGAACTAAACACTAAAGAGATGATAACAAGGGCAAAGGTCACAGAAACATCTCAGAACACATTGGCTAAATGGACTTAAGAGACATCTAAATTACTTGAATCAAGCTTAAGCATGTTTCAAACTAGCAACATTATGTGAATTAAATGTGAAAGAGACTTAAACTGAGGTAAAGCAAACATAATTTCACACAAGAATAACCCAGAAACACATTAAGCTATGAACTTTAGAAGTGAAAACATATGTGAATTACAGACACATAAGAATGAGATTGCAAGAGTCCAGTAACTCACTAGTTAAACGAATAACAGTAAAGAAGAAAATTCCACAAGAATCCAGAATCTCAATGCATCAAAGTTTCCAAGAGCTTCGAAAGAACTTCATGCAATGCTCACACCAAACAAAGGTTGAGTAACAAAGTCTTAGTGGCCTTGGCTTTCACCCGGACAAAACAGAATATAGAATAAGAGAGTATCATAACAAAAGCCCCATTTTTTAGTGAAGAATATGTCGATTAAAGTCTATCCCAAAAAGGGAAATGGGGGTGGGGGAGGGGTTATATAGCAGTAAAAATTGAACGAACAAACAAGGAAATAAAATAAATCAAACAATGAATAAGGAAAAGCATAAAAACTCAGTTCAAAATCAATTTAAGAGAGAAATCGGGTAAACCCTAGTGTTTTTAGAGAAACTGTAAGTCAACAGAGATCTTAATGAGATCGGACTCACATAGCATGGTATTGAACGCACGTAGATGAAATAATGCTCAAAAAATCGAAGATTCGAACCACTTTGGTTCGATTTTAGAAGGTCTTGCTTGACATGTTTAGGCAAGCGCCTAGGTAACACCACAAACGGACAACCAGTACCAAAAGATTTCAAATGTGGCAAGTGAATAATAGTCGAATCCCATTATCAGTGAGATTAGGAGAGGGATTAAGGGGAGGCGGCTAGGGTTTAGTGTGAGAGGAGAGGAGAGGATACAAACACAGAGACTCGGGGGTAATGAGGTTAGGGTTCCTGGGTTGGGTAATTAAAGGGAGGGGTTGATTGTGGGCCGTTGATCTCTTAAGATCAACGACCAGGATTAAAAATGAGCTGGGGGGGGGGGGGGGGTCATTTGAAACGGGCCGCGATCGAATTTCTGTAAAGGGGTCATTTGGTTGGGATCTTGAAGAGTGAAGTGGAGTGGGCCAAAGGTTTGGGCCTAATTTGGTCCAGAAATAGCCTTGTATTGGGCTACGAAATAAATATGCGAAATTATTTTAAAAATAATTCATAAAAGATATTAATAAATAATAAAAAACATCATTTATGCAGTAAAATGATTTAGAATACTAGATTTACATTATAAAAATATAAAAAAATGATTTTTAGCACAAATAATACAATAAAATGTAATTATGCATAGATTATAGTCTATTTTTGTAAAATTATGTAAATAGCTTAAAAAATACAAACATAATTATATGAAATGAAGTAAAATATTATGAAACATATATATGGGTGAAAAATAATAAATTAGATGATTGAGTCATCACAAAATAATTTAGAAGCTAGTTAATAAATATTTGAACAACTTAAATGCAAGAAAATTGATTTTATAGATTTAAATTATGAAACAATTATAGAAAATGCTTGAATAAATCTTGTAAATTAAATAATTATGCAAAAATAATATTTTGAAAGTATATACACTTATTAAAAAAATATGACGGCAAAATTGGATATCAACAGTGGCATCATCAGCAATGGGAGAAGATTCATCAACAACAGGAGAAGATTCAGCTTGGGGAGTAGGGGCTTGAACACTAACTTCACCAGGAATGGAATCATCACCTTCGGGAACATTAACCTCAGGTGAGGAAAAGTTTTGACTTTGCTGAGCTTTCTCAATCGTTTCTTTAGCTTTGGCGATCTCAGCATTCAGGTCAAAGCCTTCCCAACTAGCCTCTATCAAAATTTCAAGGCGGGTATTCAAAAAGGCCCAACTCACATCGAGTGTCATTTTATCTTCAAGAGCCTCATAATCTTTCTCCCATTGTTCAATCTTGATCTTCAGCTCTTATTTCTCAACTTTAGAATCATCATAGGCAGTCTTCAAAGGGGCGAGAGAATTCTCCAAGAACTTGATCTTGTCAGAAGAGGCACAGAGATCTTATTGAGCTTGTGTAAGTGTTTGAACTAATTCTCAGGCATAAGTTTCTTTCTGGCTAAGAAGTTCTTTTAAACCCCTTATCTCTTCAGTGGCTTTCAAAAGCTGTTCGGCAAATGAAGACTCAAGGATATCCTTGTCTTTTCCAACTTGACTTGAAGAAGCCTTTTCAATTGCTAACTCTACCGTAACCATATTCGCTTGTTATTCCAAGCACACTTCTCTTCAGCCAAAACTCCTTCTCCAATTGAAGACCCTCAAATTGCTCTTTCCAGTTGTCGGCTTCGGTACGGTAATCAATGACTTGTTGCTCAGTATATACAATCCTTTTCATAAGCTCCGTGCCTATCAAGTTGATCCATAAAAGAAAGGAAAGGAGTTGTGGTTAAACAAAACTAAACAACCACAAGAAAAAGAGAAGTAAAGCTAAAACTCAAACCTTCAGAGATGAATGAATAATATCATTCATCCAAGTCAAAGAACCGTGACTCTCCAACTTTGCCTTCTCTATTGGGCCAAGCAAAGGTTTCAACCATACATCAGCTTGACCAGATTTTTTTAACAAATTCCCACTCTCAGGGACCTCAATGATAATCTTCTTCATCGCTTTATTTTTACTAGAAGGACCAACTTCTGCATGAGAAGTAGTAGCAACTGGAATGGTTGAGGAAGTGGAAAAAGTCACGGGGGGAGCAGTAGCAACAACAACAGTTACGGAAGTTTGAAAATGAATGAGGACTGACACTGGAAGAGAAGCAAGAGGCAAATCTTCAGAAACGGGACCAAAGTCTTCATTATCAAAACCACGGGTAAAAAACTAATCAGTAGAATCACGAGGAGGAACATTCATCTCTTTATCGAAAATCACTTATGTAGCGCTTTCGGGCTCATCTAAAATCCTGGAAGGGATTGAACTTGGAGGAGGGGTGGCTTCATCATCAGAAGTAACGTGCCTCCTAACCCGAGGCCTGCGCACTAAAGAACCCTCTTCCTGTTCTTCTTCACCTTCAAAGCCACGGGCTCCATTAACTTTTCTTTTCGATGAAGAGCCCAAAATACTCTCTTGAGCAAGAGATACAGAAATTCTTGAAGAAGTAATAGACACGGGACTGACACCATGAATAGGAAATCCTAGCAAAAGAGAAAATTTAGGTAAGAAGCTCCTACGTTAACACAAATAGAAGAAGAAAAATTAAACAGGAAAGGTACCGTGTGTTTTGAATTTCCATCCAAACCTATGAGAAAGGTATTTCCAAGACCTTCTCTCCATAGGGGAAACTGACAATAACTTTTCTACCCAAGAACGGAAGTTAGGAATCTCCTCAAAAACTTCCATGGTTGCTGAAAAAGTAGATACGAGAGTATAAGTTTCTTCTTACAAGAAGGAAAAGAAAAGATAAGAGAAAAATAATTACGTGCAAAATTCCACTTATTTATAAAGGGCATATTCTCTTCACCCACCAAAGCACTTGTGAGAGCAACAACAAAGCGGGCATACCAGCCACAATCTCTATCATCCTCAGGGCTAACCAATACCCTCTTGCTTCTGGCCATGAGAAAAAAACCCACCCCTTCACGAAATAATTTAGGGGAGTAAAGGTGAAGCAAGTGATGAAAGGTGAAAGGAAAGGAAGCCAAGTTAAATAGATAACGAAGTCATGCAGCATCCCTCCAAACAATAGGACCGATCTGTCCTAGGCATACATTGAAGAAGCAGAAGAAGTCGATAATTATATTACTGGGTCAATAGGTGGTCTAAATCCTAACGTAAAAGGATATGTATAAATAAAGGAATAACCAGCCTAATATGAAGTTATTCTTTGGTTTGAACCAGGAACTAACACTGGGATGTCAGATTTCCAATTGCATTCTCTTCGAACAAGAGAAATTAAACCAGTGGTGATTTGGGTAGGATAAAGATCGACACGATCATGAGAGGCTAAAGAAGAAACCTGATTTCTAATGGTTTCACGATCAGATGAAAAAGAGAAATCCTGCGGAACAATCTCATGAACCGTTGGTTAACATATAGGTTCACTCGATTCCCTATTTCTAGTAGAAGATCTAGGGGTTAAAGAAGCCCTAGGTTTAGAAGAAGAAGGAGTGGGAGTACTAGTTTGAGAAGAATAACCACGGATGGACAGTGAACCTAAACTACGAAGTTTTCCTCCTCTTTTACTTCTAACAGGAGCAGATAAAGGAGCAAGTTCATCAACAATTACTACTTTGCGAGGGTCCGGAGTTGATGAAGACATGGTTGTATAAAGAATTAACTGAGAAATATGTGCAGAAAAAAGGAAGAATGAAGAAGAAGAGCACTGTAGAATGAATGTTTCATAAAACCTAAGACATATGAGTTATTGATAAGTAGGGATTTCAGCCTATTATTTTCTCTCTTTTAGTTAGGTTTTGGGTAAAAAATGCATAAAGGTATTCTCACAAACTAACTTAATGTGCTTGTTTGCAGGGTTTGTTCAAAATGAGACAAAGAATCCATAATCAACTCATGAAGGCGTCAAACTTGCACAAATCCAAGGCTGGGAACAAGAGCGTTGAGAGCGGTAGAAAAGCGCGGCCACGTAAGGACCAACGTTGAGGTGGCCACAAATACTCGGCCCGCGAGAGTGAGATTCAGAGAGGCTATTTTTGAGCACAAGACTCAACACTGACCGCGATGGTTATACCGCTGAGAGCGTGATTAAGGGTTCAGAGACTTTACAACTCAGGCTTAAATGAAGAACGCGGTTCGTGTCCAAATTACGGGGCCCCAAAGGAAGCTCACACAGACGCGGTCAATATTACACGGTCCGTGAAACTAAGCCCAACCAAGCCCATAATTGAAGAAACACGGACCGCACTCACTATTATGCGGCTGAAAAAGCCCAAGTGCGGACGCGGTCAGAATTATGCGTCCGTAAATCCTCCGTAGGGGCATTTTTGTTCGAAAATTTCAGCTTGATATAAATAGACCTTTTTGACAATTTTAGACTAAGTTTTGTTTAGCTGAGTACGTGAAACCACTGGTGTTCCCATTTTGGGCAATTTTAGAGTATATTTACCTTCAAACTTTAGAATTTCATCTTTCAATTTAATATTATGGCTTATATTTCATCTTTATCTTTGATTTCTGCTATTACTATGAATAGCTAGACCCCATAGCTAGGGTTATGATCCAATCCTAGTGTGGGTATTTAATGGGTATTGAATTTTAGGGCTTAATTATTTATGGGTTAGTGATATTTAGTCTAATTAATGCTTTAATTGTAGAATTAGTGGTTGCAAACACTGATTCATGCTTTTGTGACTTAGGCTCTTCTTGAGAAAGATGTACTAAGTCTAGGAAAATTAGGCTAACAAGGAATTTAGGGGAATTTAAGAGATCGATAGTCCCAATTAAAGGGTTAAACCTAGATATAGTAATACCCGACTTGATCAAATTTCACTTGCATTGCATTAGCACCTATTTGGGCTTGAGAAAGCCAAATCGGGCAAAGTCACTCAAAGTACCGAGAGGTATAGAGTGAGCACTTCTGTGTGATGGTTATATCAAAACCCCAATCATAACAAGCTTGTCCTAAATTCTTGATACCTATTAGATACTCACCTAGGCACAAGTCACTTCCCTAGTGCCTTTTAATCCCTGAAAACTTTCACAAAAATAGTGTACATAGATTACTCTTAGCATTCAATAGTATAAAATTAGAATAGAATCAATCACAACAATGTTTGAAAGTTAAAGTAGAAACACCACGCACATCTAGATTAGTTAGATACCTGACTCCAAACTAAATTAACTCCATGTGGAAATCGATCCCGACTTCATCGGGTAAAACTTCATCGACCACTCCTCGCTACTATATAGTGGTGTAGGGTTGGAACCGATCATTTTTTGGCGCCGTTGCCGGGGATCGAACCCGGGTCACCCGCGTGACATGCGAGAATACTCACCACTATACTATATAGTGGTGCAGGGTTGAACTCCGTGGTCTGCAGTCCGTTTTACACAGTCTACGTTCATGATTTTGTGAGATTTGAGTTTGATTTTAAGTTTGCGAACGCGGTGATTTTTCCGCCGTCCGTGGTTAACTTTACGCGGCCGCATCCATAATTTCGTGGTCCGTGTTCATGAGCTTCAGAGAGTTTACCAATTGGTTCCGCGGCCACGTTCACTTTTACGCGAGCCCGCGTTTGTTCATTCACGGCCGCACCCATTATTTTGCGGTCCACGGAAGTCCATCTTCAGCGAGTTGGTAGTTTGATTCCAACTCTTCCTCGGACGCACTCCTTTTTACGCGGTCCGCGATGAACCTTTAGCTACCGTGCCCTTTTTTTTCGCGGTCCGCAGTGCACTGTTTGGGGAAGCACTGTTGCATTTCAACTGCAATTCTTTAATAATACATTGAACCACAATGCTAATGCTCTTTCACTGATTGTGTATGCAGATAATGGTGCGATCTTGTAGTGGTTCTGAAAAGTCACAAGGGAGGGGAGAATCCTCCTGAGGCTAGGGCAGAGGGAAACATACTGCACTCTTAGAACCTCAAAGGGTCATTGGCAAGAAGCAAACCCTTAGACCACCCACTTTCGACTCATCTAATACTAGTGAGTACCTCCCATCCTGGGAGGTTTTTTGAAGGGGAAGATGCACAACCTCAACAAGAGGCCCAATCACAACCCTACCGCCTCGTCAATGAATCTACCTCCTTGTCTGAGTCGTCTGATGGCTCAGAAGGAGGTAGTGAGACTTCAGCACCATCTACTCCGCCTGCTGTAACTCCGTCCTCAACAACAACTGCTCCTATAAATCTTGATGAAGAAGATGTCCCGGATGACGGGAGAGGAGGTGATACCCAGGTGGGGGTTTGGTTAGATCAAGAAAGACCGCAGTATGACAAGATAGGTTTGTCAGTGAGAAATCCTACCACAAGTTTTGGGAATGGTGGCCACAAAGGTCGCTCACCTTCGAGAGGCAGTTACGAGAGGCAGTTAATAGTAAGATATCTTCTACCCCACAATCCCAATATTAAAAAGTAATTTGATGAAAGAGTAGGGTGGAAATTCTTCACTAGCAAGCTGCCGGAGGCAAATGAGTACCTAGTCAAAGAATTCTATGCCTGCCCACATCAAAAAGGGAACCTATGTGACCAAGGTACGGAACAAGAAGATCCGGTTTGATGGCAAGACACTGAACACTTGATGTGGATGAATCCCTATACTTGGAGCAGGTGGAACTAGATGAGGCAACCCGTCCATGGCTTGCAGAGGTGATATCCATCCCAGGGACAACACCAGCTTGGCTTACACCTGGGGTCAAAATTTCTAGAAACACTCTGAGCTTTGAAGCAAAAGGGTGGTGCACTTTTATTTGCAGCCGGCCAGACCCATCCCAGCATGACAGTGATATCCCAATCTCCCGAGAAATCATTGTGCCTTATATCATGGCGGGGTACCTGATAAATTCGGGAAATCTCATGGCCAGAATCATCACCAAAGCTATCGAGAAGGAAGAAAGATCATACCCCTATCCCAACTTCCTCACCATGTATTTAGAGGACCAAGAGGTAGAAGAGAGGGATTTTGACAAAAAGATGAAGCCGAAAAGGCCCTTCTCTTGGTACAACCTTCAGGGAGCAGAGAACCCTAAGTAAAAAGGCAAATCCACTACCTCCACTAGCCAGTCTGAAGAGTTAAGGGTAGTGACCACTAGGTCCGAGCTTTCCACAGCTGAAGGTTCTTCTGCTGCTATTCCACCTCCACCATCCGGGCCATCTGCCTCTGCCCCATTAACTGTGCCTTCTTCCTCAGCTTACCCTCAAACTGCACTGCGGGTTAATCAAAATCTATCCAGCATCAACAACTGGATGCAGGTAGCTACATCAAAGCTATCTGCCGTATCCAGTGCAGTTGCAACACAGGTATCTCCATCACAGCTTCAGATGCCTCCCTCAGTGGAGGATTCATTGAAGGAGATTCTGGCCACCCAGAAGAAGCTCTTAGACGACCAAAAGAAAATCCAGGAAACATTGGATACTCATGCCAAGGTGATCAAGGAGTTGGGCAAATAGGTCAGAAAGATGAAGAACGCTCAAGCTTCAAAGGAGTCGGTGGAGAAGCTGAAGAAGGAGGTAGAGAAGATCACTTTGACCAGAGACCTCCCACTTGATTTACTTATGGAGGAGACTACCCCCTGCAGTACAAACAACAAAGGCATCCGAGTAGGAGGCTGACAGAGAGCCCAAGAGGGGATTTCTGGTGCCCCAGTCTGAGGACTTGGAGATACAGCTGGAGGATCCTGATGGAGCTGATGAGCCTACACAGTCCGAGGACCCAGCTAGTGTGCCTGACCCCATGTAGAAAGACACCACATAAGGAGTTTTCTTTACTCTCTATCCCTTCCCTGATCTTATTTTTGCTTTTAGCATTGTAGATAATGCTAAATTTTATTTGGGGAGGGGGGGGGAGGGTAGGCTTCACTTGGTACTAACACATTTATCTTCGACCTCATGGTTAGAGACAAGTTGGTTGACAAGAATAGTTCTAGTTATGACCTTTAGAATCTTGAGTTGATTAAAACTATTATTAAGTGGTTTTTTTTGAGCCATCTGTGATCTTCAATCTTAGCTAGGGTGTTTGTGGCTCCTGAATCTGTTCTCTTTAACAATCCGGTAGCTTGAGAGGTGAGGTATTGAATTGCAAGTCCAAGTCCCGTGCCAATAAGTCTAGAATTTACCCTGAATGTTTGTCTAGGCAAAATCCTAAGTGTAGCTCAACTTGAGAAGTGATTGTAGGCTCTCCTTGGTCCCACTTGAACTTTGAAAGCTTCCATAGCCTATATCCCTAGTCAACCCCTTTGAGCCTAAGCCTTTTTCATTCAATAGACATATTACAAGCCTTTATCTGTTTTACAATGACCCTCTCTTGGCAACCAATCTTTCCTTAGCATTCATGTTGAAAAATAGGCAAAATCATAAGTTTGGGGGAGAGATGAGGAACTTCAAGTGATGAAAGGTTCAAAGAACAAAAAGAATTGATGAGAAAGAACGGCAAAGAAAAGGATGAAAAGCTAAAAAGAAATATGTCAAAAAGAAAAAAAAGGTTGAATGGATTCAAAGAGAACAATGTTGAAAAGAATGGATTATGATAAAATAAGAAAATGATCGTCATGAGTAAGAGAGAGTGACAATGTGTCTCTCTAGTTCCCCTAAGGAAGAAGAAAATGACTCAAAGAGTCAAGAAGGTATGAGCCAAAATGAGAAAATGGAGTGCTTAAGGAAAGATGAACCCATCATAGTTCGTTATGACCTACCTTGATCCAAAAGCCTTCATTACATCCCGCTTAAGCCCTATATGATCTCAGGTTGAGTGAGCTTACATTAGTGGTGATTTACATTAGGGCAAGCCTATGGTACTTAGAGCTGGACTTGTGGCATTCTTTTGAGAGTGATGAGCGCACTTCTTTATAATCCTTGATTTGAGTGATGCATTCTAAAAAGTGAGATTTTCTAAAGGAGATTAGAGGAGGAGGAGTATGGGATCCATAATGACCTACATGAGAGAGCGAGCTTCATTGATGAATTGAGTCAACTCTTGATGCTCTTGTGTCACATTAGAACTATGGAACTCAAAAGGTCATAGCATGATAGTATTGATAATGCATTTGTGTTGAGGATAATTGTTAGTCCTAATTGATGCTTGATGAAGTCACCTTAGGACTGCTGAAATTTCCTTTCTTTTTCTTGCGGAGGTGGGAATTACCCTTTTTGCTTGAGGACAAAAAAAAGCTTAAGTTTGGGGGAGTTGATAAGTAGGGATTTTAGCCTATTATTTTCTCTCTTTTACTTAGGTTTTGGGTTAAAAATGCGTAAAGGTATTCTCAAAAACTAACTTAATGTGCTTGTTTGTAGGGTTTGTTCAAAATGAGGCAAAGAAGCCATAATCAACTCATGAAGGAGTCAAACTTGCACAAATCCAAGGCTGGGAACAAGAGAGTTGAGAGCGGTTGAAAAGCGTGGCCGCATAAGGACCAACGCTGAGGCGGCCACAAATACGCGGCACGCGAGCGTGAGGTTTAGAAAGGCTGTTTTTGAGCACAAGACTCAACGCTGACCACAATGATTATACCGCTGAGAGCGTGATTCAGGGTTCAAAGACTTTACAACTCAGGCTTAAATGAAGAACACGGTCCGTGTCCAAATTACGGGACCCCGAAGGAAGCTCACACTGAAGCGGTCCGCGAAACTAAGCCGAACCCAAGCCCAGAATTAAAGAAACACGGACCACACTCACTATTACACGGCGGCGAAAGCCCAAGCACGAACGCGGTCAGAATTATGCGTCCGTGAATCCTCCGTAGGGGCATTTTTGTCTAGAAATTTTAACTTAGTATAAATAGACCTTTTTGACAATTTTAGGTTAAGTTTTGTTTAGTTGAGTACGTGAAACCGCTGGTGTTCCCATTTTGGGCAATTTTAGAGTATATTTACCTTCAAACTTTAGAATTTCATCTTTCAATTTAATATTATGGCTTATACTTCATCTTTATCTTTGATTTTTGCTATTATTATGAGTAGCTAGACCCCATAGCTAGGGTTGTGACCCAACCCTAGTGTGGGTATTTAGTGGGTCTTGAATTTTAGGGCTTAATTATTTATGTGTTAGTGATATTTAGCCTAATTCATTCTTTAATTGTAGAATTAGTGGTTGCAAATACTGATTCATGCCTTTGTGACTTAGGCTCTTCTTGAGAAAGAGGGACTAAGTCTAGGAAAATTAGGCTAACAAGGAATTGGGGTGAATTCAAGAGATTGATAGCCCCAATTAAAGGGTTAAACCTAGAGATAGTAATACCCGACTTGATCCAATTTCACTTGCATTGCATTAGCAACCATTTGGGATTGAGAAAGCCAAATCGGGCAAAGTCACTCAAACTACCGAGAGGTATAGAATAAGCACTTTTGTGTGATGGTTATATCACAACCCCAATAAAAAAAAGCTTGCCCTAAAGGCCCTTCTCTTGGTACAGACTTCAGGGAGCAGACAACCCCAAGTCCAAAGGCAAAGCCACTACCTCTACTGCCAGTCTGAAGAGCCAAAGGTAGTGACCACTGGGTCCGAGCCTTCCACAGCTGAAGGTTCTTCTGCTGCTATGCCACCTCCACCATCCGGGCCATCTTCCTCTGCCCCATTATCTGTGCCTTTCTCCTCAGCTTACCCTTAGACTGCACTGCGGGTTAATCATACTCTATCCAGCATCAACAACTGGATGCAGGTAGCTACATCAAAGCTATCTGCCTTATCTAGTGCAGTCGCAGTACATGTAGCTCCAACACAGCTTCAGATGCCTCCATTAGTGGAGGATTCATTGAAGGAGCTTTTGGCCAACCAGAAGAAGCTATTGGACAACCAAAAGAAAATCCAGGAGACATTGGATACTCATGCCAAGGTGATCAAGGAGCTGGGCAAACAGGTCAGAAAGACGAAGAAGACAAGCTTCAAAGGAGCCGGTGGAGAAGCTACAGAAGGAGGTAGAGAAGCTCACTTCGGCCGGAGACCTCCCACTTGATTTACTTATGGAGGAGACTGCTCCTGCAACACAGACATCACAGGCATCCGAGTAGGAGGCTGACAGAAAGCCCAAGAGGGGATTTGTGGTGCCCCAGTCTGAGGACTTGGAGATATAGCTGGTGGATCCTAATGGAGCTGATGAGCCTATACAGTCCGAGGACCCAGCTAGTGTGCCTGACCCCATGCAAACATAGACCACATAGGGAGTTTTCTTTACTCTCTATCCCTTCCCTGATATTATTTTTGCTTTTATCATTGAGGATAATGCTAACTTTTATTTTTTTTTGGGGGGTGGGGGGTGGTGGTGGTGGTCTTATTTTGATTTGATGACTGGCATGTAATAATTATGATATTATTTTTTTTATTTTTACTTTTCGTTATTTTTTACTTTTGGTATGTATATAACTTTACCATTCAATGTATATATTCATCCCCATTTTGTATATATTCGTTTCACTCCCTTATTGTATATATTCATTTTACTTTCCGTAGTTTACTTTATAACTTCTTTTATAATTTTCCTTAATAGCTTAGCTTCTTATTTCCTTTAGTAGCTTCTTTTTGATTTTGTAGCTTCTTTTTACATTTTTTCGGGATCAATAAGCCTTTGGTTTTCTTATTGCAGGGTTCTTTCCAAAGGTGGATATTGTGTGAATCGGGTGGCTCTTCCCAACGATGGATGACGTGACAAACTTCTTAAGGGATTGAGTCTGTTTTCTTTTTTGTTTTGATATATAGTAGTAATGAATAAAAGTGTCTCAAGTAGGCATCACTTGGTATTAACACATTTACCTTCGACCTCATGGTTAGAGACAAGTTGGTTGACAAGAATATGACTAGTTATGACCTTTAAACTCTTGAGTTGACTAAAACTATCATCAAGTGGTTTTTGTGAGCCATCTGTGATCTTCAATCTTAGTTAGGGTTGTTGTGGGCCCTCGACTCTCTTCTCTTTAACAATCCGGTAACTTGATAGATGAGGTATTGAATTGCAAGTCCAAGTCCCGTGCCAATAAGTCTAGAACTTGCCATGAATGCTTGTCTAGGCGAAATCCTAAGTGTAGCTCAACTTGAGAAGTGATTGTAGGCTCTCCTTGGTTCTATTTGAACTTTGAAAGCTTCCATATCCTACCAATATGATATCCCTAGTCAACCTCTTTGAGCCTAAGCCTTTTTTATTCAATAGCCACATTACAAGCCTTTATCCATTTTACAATGACTCTCTCTTGGAACACAATCTTTCCTTAGCATTCATGTTGAACAATAGAAAAAATCATAAGTTTTGGGGTGAGATGAGGAACTTCAAGTGATGAAAGGTTCAAAGAACAAAAAGAATTGATGAGAAAGAAAGGCAAAGAAAATGATGAAAAGCTAAAAAGATTTAGGTAAAGTTTTGTTTAGCTGAGTACGTGAAACCGCTGGTGTTCCCATTTTTGGGCAATTTTAGAGTAGATTTACCTTCAAACTTTAGAATTTCATCTTTCAATTTAATATTATGGCTTATATTTCATCTTTATCTTTGATTTCTGTTATTATTATGAGTAGCTAGACCCCATAGCTAGGGATCCAACCCTAGTGTGGGTATTTAATGGGTCTTGAATTTTAGGGCTTAATTATTTATGAGTTAGTGATATTTAGCCTAATTAATGCTTTAATTGTAGAATTAGTGATTGCAAACACTGATTCATGCTTTTGTGACTTAGGCTCTTCTTGAGAAAGATGGACTAAGTCTAGGAAAATTAGGCTAACAAGGAATTGGGGTGAATTTAAGATATTGATAGTCCCAATTAAAGGGTTAAACCTAGAGATAGTAATACCCGACTTGATCCAATTTCACTTGCATTGCATTAGTACCCATTTGGGCTTGAGAAAGCCAAATCGGACAAAGTCACTCAAACTACCGAGAGGTATAGAGTGAGCACTTTTTTGTGATGGTTATATCACAACCCCAATCATAACAAGCTTGTTCTAAATTCTTGATACCCATTAGATACTCACCTAGACAGAAGTCACTTCCCTAGTGCCTTTTAATCCCTGCAAACTTTCACAAAAATATTGTACTTAGATTACTCTTAGCATTCATTAGTATAAAATTGGAATATAATCAATCACTACAATATTTGGAAGTGCAATTAGAAACAACACGCACATTTAGATTAGTTAGATACCCGACTCCAAACTAAATTAACTCCCTGTGGAAATCGATCTCGACCTATTGCATAAAACTGCATTGACCACTCCTCGTTACTATATAGTGGTGTAGGGTTGGAACCGTCATGTATTTATAAGAAGAAGAAGTGACCATCATATAAAGTAGGTCATGATGAAGTGTTATAATGAAACCGTCACTTCGTGACTGGTGCAGCCGCTGAAAAGCCCTAAAAATGCTGAGAAGACACATATCCAATCATCGAAAGCCACGTGACATATGCATTAAATGGGAGTGACATACGACGCATTGGTTTTGAAGAAATAAGCACAATGATGCTTGGAAAATGACGGCAAATAATTCCCACCATAAATACATACCACTTCCCGAATATTCAATTATAGAATATTCAGTAAGTGGGGGGACTATCTGTATTGGTGGTAAATAATTGGCACACGTGAAATTATATTTAGCTGACAGAGCATGATACGTGAAACAATGAGGAAATGACAACTGGCATATTTCATTTTAAAGATGTATGAAGCACAAGAGGTACGAGGCAAACACCCACGAGATAAAGGGGAACCAATATTCGAACTTAAAATAGTCGCTGAAGAGGCACAGAGAATCAAGGCCGGAATGAGGGAAGATTCATAAACTTACAATTAATGAGGAAGTGGAATCAGAATCGTTACAGAATCTTCATAGACAGTTACGATTACCAATCATAACGGGCAATTAATGTCATTAAAACTCATAATGATTTCATCATAAATAGGAGGAAACGTTATATCTGTAAACTCCTATATAAGAGGAGAGAATCTCACTTGTAAAGACACGTTCTGAGTATTATTGAAATATATTCATTTTCTCTTGCTTATTTAGTGCAATCGATTGTTCTTTCTTTTTGTCAATTTTATTTCCTTTCAAGTGAATTATCGAGAAAGTAAGGAATTTTTTGGTTATCAATAACTCGAGTTCTTCTAAAAATCATATTTTTTGGTTAAATAATTCGGTATCTGCTTGTGCTCGATATTTACTTGTGCTCAGTACGAATACCCAATATCTCAGTAGAGGTTCCTGGTACCTACTCGTGCTCAGCACAGGTACTTGTAATCTCAGCACGGGTTCTCAGCATGGCTACATGTGCTAGTTAGTACCCGTGAGACTAGACTTTATGGACTATAATTATTTTTATTACAATATGTTATCGGATGGGCAATATTTGGTTGTGGTGTTTAATTATTCACAAATTCTTTCGGACGGGCAAAACTTGGTATTATCTTCAATATTATTATTTTACCTATCCTATATTGTTCACAAGTTATGCCTGATTGGCAAAACTTGCATATGTTATTCAACTTTTCACAAATTTTGTTGGATCGACTTTGGTACTATCTTCATTTTACCTATTATGTTAAATTTTTTACAAGTTTTAACGGATTGCCAAACCTTACCTATGTTATTCAATTTATAAGAAAACATGAATACACACAGCAAAATAGAAATTCCTTTTACAAAATTTCAAAAAAATTCAAGAATTACAGCAAAAAGACAGGAGAGGGAAGACTTCTGTCATATCGATTTAGAGAAGATACGTTTTCTTTTTCCTTCCACCCCAAAAAGTGAAAGGCGGGAATTAATTACTAATTAACAAAGTCAATCCTAAAATAATTTAGCAAAATAAGATGTTGCGGAGATAAGATAATACTTACGCTGATTTCAAGATGTATGATGAATCAAATTGATTTTTACTTCAATTAAGAAGCAGAGGAGGAGGAAACACAACATTAATACCACTAGAGCTTGGAGAGGAAAAGTAAATACAATTGGAAATATACATAAACTGTCAGGACATTAGTACAAACACAACATTAATTGTTTCTCTATTAGGATTAAAATCTTTCCAAATTGATAGACCACACACTGATCAAGGGATTTGTTCCCTATCTTAAAGTCAATTACAATCACACCCTACTTAAAGCAACATTTATAAAAGGAAAATTGTTAAAATTTGTAATAAAATACATTCAGATTGTACAGCAAAAAGGGTAGCCCGATGCATCAAAGCACCCCGCATTCACGCAAGGTTCGGGGAAGGACCGCACCCAAAAGATGAAGTATTAGTGACTGCTTGCAATATAAATAACTTTACTGTTACTCCAAGGCTCCCATTCACGTTCAGATCGTACAGCAATCACCTAATTAACATTCTCAAGTCACTGGACCTGAGCTGGTAGTAGATCAAAACAAAGATCTTGAATCCAAATCCGTTAAGTTATATATTCCAAAATGCACACATTGTTGGTACAGAGTAAGTAAGAGACCGAAATTGAGGAAGCAATCTGCTATTTCAACTGCTCAAAGCCTCAGTGTAAGATCTGGTGTCAATTCATCTTTTTCGACGAATGGAGTCCATTCTGGAGAAGTTCCAGCAAAAGCAAAAGAAGGATGATGAGAGACATCAGTGTTAGTTACTTGGCGAAAACTACCAGGCCATAATAATTGATCAGCCTCGTCGATATCCTCCACGTATAATGGAGGACTCTGTTGCTGTCCATATTCAAATCTCGCGCTTGATCTGAAATCAAGTGAACTCATTGTTGGTGGAAACCCGTGGGGGTGCACTGAAGAGTGCGCTTTGATTCCTAAGGAACGCGCACTAGACACGTGCAATGGCAGAGCAGCCAAATTAGCATACCTTTGGTCCGAAAAGATCCCCATTCTCATCGCTCGTTTAGCTAACGTTCTTTCTCGTTTGTGTGCATTCTGATGACCGCCAAGAGCCTGTGAACTGTAGAATTTACGCTTGCAGAAATTGCAAGTGAAAACTCTTCTAACTGCTTCTCCTCCTGAATTTTGTGGTATAGGTTCATTGCTGCTTTCGCACGTGCTGGATACTGAAAATCCTATTGAATCTTGGCTGGCAAATTCATCGGTACTAGATTTAAAGCTGAGAGACAAGTCAAGTGACAGATGTTCTGAACTTAATTGAGAAAACTCAATGTTAGACGCGACCTGACTAGTGATATCAGAATCAATTCCAGATGAGGCTTGTACTTCAATGTCAAATTTTGATGTTTCCATCTTATGGAGAAACTAATTTACAGAATTTAGTGATCAATATCAAGATCTAACGAAACCACATCGCCCTGCACGTGACAAGAAAAAGGGGTTGATTGAGTATAGTTTGACAAAGAAAATCCAATCAATGCAACAAACAAATACTATATTGGGAATTGGGATCCACATGCACAAACTTCAAAATACTGCAGATAGCTGAGACACAATTTAGTGTCAAAAATTTCTTTCTAACCTTTGCCTAGGACAATGAGAACCTCCCTACATTTATAACTATCACTTCATTGACAACGATTAGAGGCCAGTGACACGCGAAATACCTATGTGGATAATTTTCTGCAGAAGAAAATTGTTATTTCATCTCACTACAGATCCTCGACATAATTAGACAATATCAACAACAACAACTATTCACATTGGTTCTTGTCAAGAACTCAGATCAATGGGTTAAAATGCTGAACCATGAATGTGATCAGGATTGAGTTCAGTACTTGTTTATCCTAGTGATGGATGAAATAAGAAATAGCATACATGATAAGGTTTCATAGCGCATGTTATGTTTAGATAATATCTTGTGTATACGACCGAAATCGGGCATACCCGATTTCATAGGTATGGGAGCTGCCTCGAGGGTAAGCTCGTAATGGACCAAACCCGAGTTCGAAGACAAAATATTAATATTTAGCAGGGCATTCGAAGTGCTCGCTGAAGATTGAGACCGAGCGTGACTGACTTTGAGTAGGTATAGTAACGGAACGGCGGGATATTAGCAACCGGTCGAAGATCACGGCAGGAATTCCGGGACAGATCGAATCAAGAGGTTAATGACGCCAATCGTGGGACTTACTTCCATTATTAAAGTAGTACTTTATTTAGGATTCCCCTATTATATAAAGGGGTATCGCATTCTTTTGTAACAGGATCATTATTCACTGAAAAAGAATACATACATTGATTCCATTCTTTACTGTTCCAATCACCCAACCTCAAGATCATCTCGAATCGAGGTCGAAAGCATTGCCATAATATTGCTTTGATTTATTTTTTTCTGTTCAATTTATTTATTTAGTCCATTGTTTATCAATTGGTATTGGATTAAATCACGCATCCTTAAAATCACAATATAAGTTTAATTGTTACTCAAATTTTAGGGCAAACATCTTGTTAATTGACGACTAGCGAGGGAATTAATCAAAAGCATGAAGTATGTGGAAGCACTCCAAAAAGTAAGGATTAAAAATAAGTAGAAGTATGATGTATGTAAGAACAATGATGATGAAGTGAGATTAGACGAGATTGTAGTTCCTAAATATAGACGATTAATCAAATACTATCGGCTCAATCTTGCAACAAAATGATATAACAAATCAAGAGATGTAACATGTCGAATGAAATTAAATACGATGCCTAAGATGGAGGAGATTTATAGGAGCGTAACGCGATTGGAAGACACATTAAAAAGTAAGGCAAGTTTTATAGAACGTTTGTGAAATCAATAATGTTTCGGAGTAAATGTTGAGCATCAAATGCTCAATATATCAACAAGATGGTTCTTGAAATGATAAGATGAGAAAATAGTGCAAGTAGTAGACATAGAGGATTAAATGGAAGAAGATCGTCTCAAATGTCTCACCCATATCTTACATAGACCTCGAAATGAACTGATCCAAAGGTACGTACTATCAGAAACTAGGACTCGTTTGGCCATGAGTTTTCTGAATATATATTGGGGTTCATTAGGCAAACACATGTTTGGCCATGGATTTTGCCCACATTTTAGAAAAATCCCAAATCCCAAAATCACCAAAATTGCTGATTTTGGGTCAAAACATGACCGTTACATTTTTTAAATATTTTAAATATTACCCCAAACTTTTATAGTTTGTATAAGAGCCTACATTTATTACGATCAACTAAACCATATTTGCTCACTTGCCTCTCATTAAACTCACGTGTTTGCTTTGCCCTCTATAAACAGAAGAGATGACTTCCTATGTGTAATATGAGTAATGACTTCCTATATGTTATCATCTTTCTTACTAATTACCTTGTCTTTTGTATATCTTTTCAGTTGAAAAATTTTCTTTTCAATTTGGGAAATGCATGCTCGTCGTGAAGAGATTGTTCGTATAATGTAAGAAAATTATATTACAGAATAACTAGTTACAATCATTTTTTTTGGGACTGATGGTTCTTGTAATATTATTGGCAATTTGACGAATTATAGCAGCTAGTAATTGTGTTTGTTATTACCAGTTAATATTAAAATGTCAGATTATGATTTTAGGATAGTTTATTATATAGTTCATTACAAAAATGATAATTTTGTACCAAACTTATTTATGTTCAGGACTATGATTTGTGATAATGAATGGCATTGATGAAGGTTCTGTATATACAAGATAACAAGTTTGTTTGTTTGGTACTATTGGGTATTTGTGATAGCTTTTAAAAATTTGTGGATATAAGTCATGTTTCATGTTTTTTCAAATAAAAAGTGATATGTTTTGAAAAATTATGTCCAAACACGTTTTCATCTTCACACCAAATTTTACCGAAATAAAATTTTTTAAAACAAATTTAAAAATCTATGGCCAAACGCTCGCTAAAACTTAGTTGAGTGATAAATACATGAACATGGTTAAAGTACTTCAGCTGATTAGAATTTAAGCTAGAGTTGCCATCAAGTTCTACCATATTTAGAATGGGGAACTGCAAGATCCAAATTAGAAGAAAAATTGACTAACATCTATATTTTTCTAATTTCTTCTGAACACTAAATCCATGATTTGTGCAAAGAAAGCTCATCGGACATGAAGTAGCCAAGTATAATCAAGAAAACAGTTATGGATTTATGGCTCTCAGTAGAATTGAAAACCTAAGAAAAATAAGAACAAATGAATTCCAGTTGGAACAATTTTTCCAAGTATTGATGAGACAAGATTATTAGTTATGGAGTTTGTCTTCTTTTTTTAAATTTTTTTATAATTTACTCATATCTTGGACTCTGAGAAGGAAGATCAATGAGCAACCAATACGCAAATAATTAAGGAAGACCTTCTAACCCATATGCTAAATATATTAGAGTGTATTGTATGATCAAAATTCAAGATTGAAGATTGAAGAAAAAGAAATAGAAAAGCAACACACTTTTCATCAAGTAAAGAGAACTGCATATATAGGATACAGATTTTAATTTCTTTTATGAACTTAAATCATGCACGTAATATCCATTTGAATAAAAAGAGAGACTATTCCTTGTAATAACAAAAACATTTGAAGATTTAAAACACAAGAATGAATAAGGATAAGCTAGTAGATATTTGTTTCACCAAAATCCAAGCAAAAAAAGAAAAGAAAGTAATGACAGAACCAACAACAAACACAAAAAGCTTCAGTAGAAAAACCCCAATATAGGATCAATTCATGATAACAAGAAGGAAAAAACTGAGAGCTGAAAAGAACAAAGTATACAAGAGAAAAATAACATACCTGTGCTAGCATACATGTTCTTGATGAAGAGGGAAGTTGTTGTTAGGTAGTACCAATGGTACTTTTCTATCAAAAGGACAAAATATGGTGCAGTATCAAAATAGGCCCACTTTCAAAGTATATATGAAAAAGGAACTTTAGGAGTGGGGATTGAGGTGTTCTTTCATGTTTAATTATACGAAACCCAAGATTAGTTTGTTTGGTTGGAGGACGGGATAGTAGGTACGCAGACTTTATCCCTACTTTGTGAAGATAGAGAAATTATTTCCGATAGAACTTTGGCTCAAGAAAAATACAGATAGTAGTTATGAAAAGGAAATATTGTGTGAAAAAGTTATGAAAGAGAAGTAGTAGCAACAGCCGGCAACAAACCCTCGATTGATACCTTTTATGTGTTAAAATATTCACTAAATAAAAATAAATAGTAATTCGAATCCAATAAATTAAGTAAGTTATGATAGAGTTAGGACTCGTTTGGCCGTAGATTTTGTCAAATTTTTTCCAAATCTTTTTTGGTAAATACATATTTGTTCATAAATTTTATTCATATTTTGCCAATTCCCAAATCCCAAAACCAAGTCAAGAGCTGGTTTTGGCCCAAAATATTACTATTATATTTTTAAAAATTTTAAAAATTACCCCAAACTTTTATATTTTATAAAAGAGCCCACCATTTATTATTTTGTAAAAATGCTGCTTCGGCTTCTCGGTCATCTAATAGTGTATTATGTCGTTCATTATAAAAATGACAATTTTGTACCAAATTTATTTATGTTCAGGAATATGGTTTATGATAATGAATGTTATTGATAAATGTACTGTTGGATATTTGTGATAATTTTTAGTACTTGTGGTATAAGTTATATTTCATTTTTTTTTTTAAAAATAAAATATTTTTTAAAAACTGATGTCCAAACACATTTTCATCTTCAAACTAAACTCCACTCAAATTAAAATTTTCAAAATAAATTTTAAAAAGAAATTAAAAATTTATAGTCAAACACTAGCTTAACTTTGAATAGATCATAAAGTTAAAATTATGAATTGGCGCCTCGTTAAAAATGATGGGAGGGACAAATGTGGGATGTCAGAGGGTGAGAGAAAAGATATTTGGAGTTAAACTAAAGAAAGGGAAAAAAGGTAGGTGCATGAAAGACGACATATATTATAACTATCATCCCATCCCATGTTTGTTAAAATTTGGGAATTTCAAGAAAAATCCAAAGTGGAGTAGCTAAAAAAAGGCTGAGATTCTTAAGTTAGAAGGAAAGCAGCAAACAGTTATACTATAGTCATTTCATGTCGTTAGTCCCACCAAAGATTCTCTGTCGTCTTCTACTTTTTTTTATCTCAAATCTGTGTCCACTTTTAAAGTGATTACGAAAAGAGATGTAACTAATGTTTTAAAGGGGTGGGATTGCATTACGGCCAAGAATCGCGCGAGCTAGAATTTTTATCGAGGAGTGTCAAAAAAAATAAGCAAAACTTCAAATAAATTCATAACTTAAGCTTTGCATAAATTTTAATTTTTTTTTATTTGTACACGATTTTTAAATAATAAAGCTAATAATGCAAGACATATATTGTGCATGTATATTTGGAGAAATTGACAAAGATGTCACACATCATATAGAGGCGGAATTGATGAAATAGAGACACGTTTCCAGTGTTTTGTGTGACAAGAAATTAAAGTGCCACCGAAATTTAAGGGTAAGTTCTACAGATTGATGGTCAGACCAACGATGTTATATGGGGCGAGTGTTGGCTAATCAAAATCGCTCATGTCTAGAAGATGAAGGTAGCAGGGATGAGGATGTTGAGATGGATGTACAGGCACACCAGGTTAGATATGATAAAAAATGAGGTTATTCGCGACAAGGTGAGAGTGGACCCTATTGAGACAAGATGCTAGAAGCACGGTTTAGCTAGGTGGTTTGGTCATGTGAGGAGGAGGACCACATACGCCCCAGTGAGGAGGTGTGAGAGATTGACATTGCAGGGCCTACGAAGAGGTAGTGGTATGCCAAAGAAGAGGTGGAGAGAGGTGATTAGGCAAGATATGTCGTAGCTGACCGAGGACGTGACCCTTGATAGGAAGGTATGGAAGTCGAGGATTAGGGTAGTAGAGTATGTAGTCTAGAATGTTCATAACAGTAGCATTGTCATGCATTCTAACTTTTTGTTGGTAGTAGGTTTCTGTTATTTTTTTTCATTGTTGATCATCTTACTATCTTGTTATTTTTACTCTGCTTTATATGCCTTTTTGGTACTATCCCTTCTTGTCTATATTTTCATTAATGTGATGCTTATGCTTTCCTGAGCCGAGGATCTATTAGAAACAACTTCCCTATCCTCAGAACGTAAGGATAAGGTCTGCGTACACACTATTCTCCCCAAACTCCACGGTGTGGAATAATATTGGGTATGTTGTTGTTGTATATAATTTTCTTATCCGTTAACCATAATTGAATAATATGTGCCGAACTTTACTTTGTAATTTTTAAAGTTAACTTATTTACCTTGATGATAAATATTTTTCAAAAATAAATTTCATTCATATCCCCAATAATTTATTACCTACTTTTCTTTTGTGCATGTCCACCATGCCTCTTATGATAAAATATTTCATTTACCATGCAATTTTGCAGACATGCATAGAATAATAATGAGTTTTATTTTTTCCTTATAAATACAGTCTGCTTCCGCCTAACAAAACACACAAGCCACATGCCTGGTGCAGTTTGTTCATTGTCAACTGTGACTTGCACCCTCTTATTACTACTATAACTTTCTCTTATATTAAAGTAAAAAAGGTATTCCGGTCCACTAAATTCTCGTTATGTATGGGGTTTTAAAAAAGGACCGGATTATATGGATTTATCGTACGCAACTTTATACCTTGTATTTTTGTAAGAGGTTGTTTTCACAGTTCAAACCTGTGACCTCCGTATTACATGACAACAACTTTATTAGTTACGTCAATGCTCCCTTCCAATAGTACTCTTTTAAAATGAGAGAGAAGGTCGCTTGAGATAGTTTGATCATGTCTGATCTACAAATATACCGATTCATAAGTGTGAAATCATGATGGGGAAGGTACGAGAAGGTAGACCTAATATCATATGGAAGCAAGTTGTTTCGAAAGATCTATAAATCCTAGAAATAAATACAGATTCAGATAAAAATAGAATAGAATAAAAGAGAAATATTCATATAAGTAATACCTACTAGTTGGGAATGGTATAGAACTTCATATAGGAAACGGTTTTATATGATATACTTTAAATTAGTACGAGTCATGTACTTTAAACTGTTCTTCAAGCTAGCTCTTAAATAGATAACAAATTTAGTCCCGATATTTGACAGAAAATTAGCAGAATTAGATTCTCAAATTCTGTCAGGTAAAACCTATTGTTTTGGTAACCGAAAATTACAGTTGAAAAGAAGAAGAAAAAAATCAATTCGAGGAAATAATTACAATGAAATAAAACAACCCAATCACAAATTAATTGGGTCGACTATCTCTATATTTATTTAGCTCTATTTCTTTAAAAAAATCCCCTTTATTTTAGTATAGTAAAGAGAACAAGTCATAGTTAAATTACTTTTATATTAGATGTATAAACCAATTTTTTTATGCTATTAGATCATACAGAAAATATATACAGGAGCTTTATTCAAATGTAAATTTATAATTATGAAAAACCAAACGAATTACGGAATAAATAAAAATATACAATTTTTCACCTTGACGATATATATAACTTAACCTTAAAAAAAGTAAACTTTATCCCCTCTATCCTACTCTGGCCACTGAGTCACACATGATCGTCATATGTCCTTTATATATTGTTTTTCCCTATGATCATATCATTTCCTTTATCGTATTCCATAATAAATTATTTTTCTTAAATTAATTATCATAATAATTTAGGAAGCCCATGATATATTTCATTTTCACCAATCTCTAGGACTAGAGCCTAAATATTCCCAACAACACTTGTCCAAATTTTTGGTAACCTTTCTCTTAAACACCATTATCCTAAGTTATTTTTAAACATAATTTTATATATAAAGATAATTTTATTTTTACTTTATTCCAATTTTTGTCCCCCCAAGTCCACCCCACAACTTGCACGTGACTCCCTTAGATCCAACATAAACCTTAGATTAAACTTAGGTTTTGGCTTAATCCCAAAAATTACCGACAAATGCACGTTGCCGCCGCTCAAAACACTGCTCAAGACAGTTGCTTTAGACCCTTAATCCTTAAACTAATCTTTGATTAAGTACCCTTTGATGATTAATTTATCTAATGAAGCTTTTGTCAACAAGTAGTAGCTTTATTTTAGTACGCATTCATTGGTTCCCCACCAACTAATAAATCATCTACTTAACTTTATTTCCCTTTTTAAGATTAAATAAATGGTAATGATTCAAAAGTTATAATACTAGGTTAACGATTAAGATAAGGTACTATAATGAGAGTCCCTTGCTACAATTAATTTTATATTATCATAATTATTATCAAAGGTAGTGGAATGGATATAATCTCTTCACACTTAATTAGATGTATGGAGTTCGAGCCATAAGAATGAAAAAAATTCTAATAGTTGGATAGCTACAAAAAGATAAAGTGTCAATCTTTTCTTTTATCTGGGGAGAAATATGATCGGGAGGAACTAATTCAAACCCCTCCGGTAAAATAAGAACAACTCCCATATTCAACAAGGAGTACATTCTTTTAAATGAGCCTTATGCGATGCGAGCCATAAAGCAAGTACAGAACACTATGGTGAATAGAAATAATTAAATACTATAATTGGGTATACATTCTTCCACCAAGTTAAGGTAGTGCTTGCTTTTGTATATTCACATGCTTTGCTTTTGTTAATTGTCCTTTGGGTTAATTGTTTATGTATAACATGTGGCATATTTGTTTTTCCTCTAAATGGTATATGCCTCTCTAGAATTAATTGACAGATCTTCCTTTGGTATTAGATTCTCCAATTTGGTAGGATGAGGAGGGGGAATTGAAAAATAGGTGTTGTCAAAATTTTTGAGTTGTCAATATCAAAATTAAATATTTGCAAAAAGAAAATATCAAAATTATTTTAATAGGACATAATATGAGTGGATTAATAGGCTAATAATGGTTGTATCTCTACTCATCGTTTGGATGCAGAGTTCAAACACTACCAAAAAACGATTTCCTTTTTTACCTTTGTAACTTGTTATTACCTCATAAAAATTTAAAAAGTGAAACAATAATAATTTAAAAGAATGATGGAAAATGAGTTTATGTCTCAAATGATAACTAGGGAATTTAGCCTACTATTTGCTCTCTTTTGCTTAGGTTTTGGATAAAAAATACGTAAAAATATTCCCGAAATCTAACTTAATGTGCTTGCTTGCAGGGTCACCAAGGCTGGAATTGGACAGCTGATCGCGATGGAAAAGCGCGGCCGCGTTGGGTTCACCACTGAGGCGGATACTATTACGCGACCCACAATATTGAGGTTCAGAGAAGCTGGATTTAAGTACAAACATGGCCGTTGGCTGCGTTTAAATTATGTGGCCGCGTATTGGTCTAACGCGGACGCCAAAGATATTCCGCTGAGAGTGCAGTTTGAGGTTCAGAGACCCTGCAGGTCGAGTTTAGCTGAGGAACGCGGTCCGTGAACAAAAATACGCGGCCGCGATTTAAGCTAACGCGGACGCGAATGAATTTACGCGGTCCGCGAAACCTAGTCCAACCCAAGTCCAGATTTGATGAAACGCGGACCACGCTCGTAATTGCGCAGCCGCGAAAGTTCAAGGGCGGACGCGCCTATTATTACGCGGTCAGCGAAACCTCCGTAGGGGCATTTTTGTCCAAAAATTTTAGCTGTGTATAAATAGATCTTTTTGACATTTTTAGGTCAAGTTTTGTATTAGGGAACACGTGAACAGCCGTACTTTACCATTTTGAGTAATTTTAGAGTAGTGTTAGCTTCTATCTTTAGACTTTCTTCTTGTATTTAAATTTTATGGCTTATATTACATCTTCATTTTTGATTTCTACCATTATTATGAGTAGCTAGACCCCATAGGTAGGGTTGTGACCCAGCCCTAGTGTGAGTATTTAATGGGTCTTTAATTTTAGGGCTTAATTGTTTATGGGTTAGTGATATCTAACTTATTTCACGCTTTAAATGTAGAATTGGTGGTTGTAAGCACTGATTCGTGCCTTTTTGACTTAGGCTCTTCTTGAGAAAGAGGGCCAAAGTCTAGGTAAAATAAGCTAACAAGGAATTGAGGTGAATTCAAGAGATTGATAGCCCACATTAAATGGTTAAACCTAGAGATAGTAATAGCCGACTTTTTGGGCTTGAGAAAGCTAAATCGGGCAGAGTCACTCAAACTACCGAGAGGTATAAAGGGAGTATTTATGTGTGAAGGTTATATCATGACCCCAATCATAACAAGCTAGTCCTAGACTCTCGACCCCATTAGATACTCGCATTGGCGGAAGTCACTTCCCTAATGCTTTTTATCATTTGAAAAACTCTCACAAAAACATTGTACTTAGATTTTTGTTAGCAATCAATAGCATTAAAATTAGAATAGAAACAATCACAACCATGGTTAGAAATGCAATTAGAAACAACACATACAATTAAATTAGGGAGAAACCTAACTCTCAACCAAAATAAACTCCCTGTAGATATCGATCACGACTTATTGGGTAAAACTGTATCGACCTCTCCTCGCTACTTTATAGTGGCGTAGGGTTGGAACTGATCACTTTTCAATCAAATCAGTGGACGTTTCCAGTTGTATAGTTCCTTTATGTCCATTGGATCTTCCAAGTTCCAACCACATATGTGATAATTAAACAATCATTTTCACTTTTAATTTTTTAATTAAGAACTTGTTTAGAATGATCATGCATGTGAATGTAATCAACAAAGCTGTATAGTCAATGTGATTGAACAATTTCACGTTCAGAAGTATTCCACAATTTGGTTCACTTTTTGTCTAGCTACTCATTTGGCAATTTTAATCCATATTTTGGTTAAATAGCCACTATAAAGTTATTTCTCATAGGTTATTTCAATATCATAAAATTTACAACGTTTTTAGATAATAAAAGTGATCATCTACGCACTATGAATAAACCTTTTGTCCCAGTTTACTTGTCTATTGTACTAAAAATAGAACTCAACTTTTACTTTTCCGGTATGGAAAACCAATCTATAATTTATCGTTTTATACTTATTTTGCCCTTCTTATCAAGTACTACTTATTTTCACTTTATTTTTTTTTATCATATAGAAGTAAGAAATATGGGTGATATAATAAAATTGTCATTTTTTTCTTTGTTACTTACAAAGATATGTCAAGTCAATAGTGGTCGGAGGGAGTAGTTTAGTATTTGAAAGTTAAATTTTGAGAAAATGGTCAATAGACTCAAATAAGATGTCAACTACTGACCCAAGTACTGGCCCAATTACAAGCTCTATCTTTTGGGAAGTGCACGGTTAGTCACTAATTAGAGATGTCTTTACTTTTTAGTCATTATTTAGAATGTATGTATTCTTTACACAGTATTTAATAAATTTTTACCCGCTCAGACGAAAATACCTTTGTGCTAGACATGGGTACTGTGTAAATATTTACGACATGGTGTCCTTAACTTCATGAATGCTGTGTAAATATGAAGGACAAAGTGTCCTGTATTTGCACCTTCAGTTGTTAAACTTTAGGCCATTATATCCTTAACTTCATATGTGTAGTATAAATTGTAAGGACATGACGTCATTAACTTCATGTGTGGAGTGTAAATGTTAAGGATATAATGTCCTTAACTTGTATTTGCACCTTTTGTTGTTAAACTTTAGGACCTCATGTCCGTAACTTCATATGTGCAGTGTAAATATTAAGGACATGGTGTTCTTAACTTCATGTGTAAATGTTAAAGACATATTGTCCTTAACTTTGTGAGTGTTGTGTAAATATTAAGGACACGGTGTCTTTAACTTCATGAATGTTGTGTAAATATTAAGGACAAAGTGTCATGTATTTGCACCTTCATGAACGTTGCGTAAATATAGTAGTGGCTGTTTTTGCTTAGCATTAAAAATACTAGATAAAAACTAAATATCATGTTAAAAAATAGCTATCCCAGATCATTTCTACCTGTCTTTTCATGGATATATGAGCCCAATTCAGATATTCAATCCAAGTCCTTCACTATAGTAAAAATTGCATGTGGCGCCTTATTTGGTCGCCCCTTTTTAACCTGTACCCGCTTCGCTTTTCTGTTTGCATCCTTACTCATTTTTTTGTTAAAAACTTTTTAAAAAGACAATTTTGTCCTTCTTTATTAAAAGACTATTTTCTCTCCAAATATACGCCATTTTACTGTCTTTGTCTCTCTTCTCACGTTCTTCGCATTTTTTTGTTTATTTATCTCTGGAATCAAACGATTTATGATTCTTGTTGATTTTTCAACTGTTTTTCTCCCAATAACATTATGTATAATCACAGGTACATTGCATTAACTTTCTGGGTTTTATTTTAGTATTATTTTTATTCTATTTTTTTTGTTTATAGTCATCTTAGTTGAATCGTTTCCCTTTTTTTATTTATGATAAACTAGTTTCCTAGGTTTTACTTTGATTAGTACATTAGTTTTCTAAGTTTTACTTTTGCGATTGTATTTTTAGGTTTTTTGAACGTGTGTTTGTGTTCTTTTAATGAAAATTCTATAAGTTCTTCAGTGATTTTTGGATACTTTGACATTTTTAACAATTTTGAGAGTAAAATAGATGATTCTATTAAAGTGTGAAGTTTATAATACTTCAAGGATAACTTAATTCTAGGAGCTGAAGTTTTATTTTGTGTTTTGTGTTTTGTGTTTTTGTTATATTTTTTTATGAACTTCAGAATTATTTGGAGTTAAATTTGTGTTCTGTATTTGTAACTTCAGCATTTCTAGGAGCTGAAGTTTTGTTTTGTGTTGGCTGAACTTTGAGTTTTTGCTGAAGTTTTTATTTTGTAACTATTGAACTTCAACATTATAGTCCTGAAGTTTTTGTTTTGTGTTTGCTAAACTTCAAGTTTATGTTGAAGTTTTTGTTTTGTAATTGGTGAAGTTTCAGCATTCTAGGAGCTGAGTTTTATTTTGTATTTGCTGAGCTTTATCATTTAGGAGCTGAAGTTTTATTTTATATTTGCTGAACTTTAGCCTTCTTAGATCTAAAGTTTTAACTGATTTTTTTGATAATGTTCTGACGTTATTTTTCCTATCTTTTTTTTTTTGAACAGATGGCATCTACGAAATCTAAATCACCTACAAAATCCTAAAGCACCTAAAGATCCTAAAGCACGTAGAATATGCAAATCTCCTTCAGTCCCTATTGCTCTACCTACAAAACCAGAGGACAAATATTATGAGTTTGAAGATTGGTTTAACTGTCGTGCTTACTGGAAGGGGAACCACGAATTGAAGCATTATATTGCAACTTTCTTGATTCCTACACAACAGGAAAAGCTGAATAATGGTACATTTCAGTATATTATGGCTATGGAGAATTTTCATTGCAGCATGAAGTTGGTTCATTGTTTGATTCTTTCTCGCGTATTCACCAATGATCAAGACTCCATTAGTTTCAAGATTTTTGGCTATAATGTGTTGTTCAGTCTTGAAAACTTTCATATTATGTGCAGTTTGAGGATCACATCACATAATATTGAAAAATCAGTTAAACAAGAGAGCAAGATTCTGAAGCCCTATTTGGCAAGTCTAAGGTGTGTCCTTGAAGGACATTCGAGATTATATGACCCGGAATAAAATTCAAAAGGATGATGTGAATTTCAAACACGCATGCGAGAGTGATGAAGATGTTGTGAAGCTTATGGAAATTCTTGTTGTGGAGTCTATTTTATTTGGAAAAAAGAATGAATCAACTGTGTCGGCAGAGTATGAAACTATTGTTGAAGACGATAATGCTTGTATTGATTATCCTTGGGGTAATGCGTCTTATGAGAAGCTCATTACCTCAATGAAATATTCTTTGGACAACCGGGACAAAAATAATCCAACTGAGTATACTATAGATGGATTTCCATTTCCACTATGTGTTTGGTTCTATGAGCGCTTCCCGGATATTGAGGAGAAATATTTAAAAGAGGAAGACTTCCTTGATGCCCCTCAGGTTCCCAGGATGTTACGTTATGTATCTTTGGGAGAGCCTAAATATAAAATACTTTATGAGGATTACTTCAGTAATCATGGTGTAAGTTAATATTTTTTATTTTTCCTTTTTTTTTCTTTTTCTGTAGTTGTGTTAATATGTTGACGTATCAGTTTTATTTTATTTTCATAATATAGTTTTTTGTATTAAACAGAAATATCGGACATTTAGGATATTGTATACAATTCTTACCGAAGAGGAATTGAATTCAATGCTTTTAATTGGACAATTACCATGCAGCCAGATTCGTTCAAAGGTACTGAATGCGGTTTCATCAACTGGTGAATCACCACATAGTCAGAGACGATCAAAAGAAGACAATAGAACTCCTGTAATTGGTGAATCACCACATAGTCAGAGTCTATCAAAAGAAGCCAATCGAACTCCTGTAAGAATCACCTCGTACCTAGAGTCGTTCCAACCGTTCTACAACGGTGTTTGACAATGAATTAGTCAACACAATATGTCGTGTAATTTTTGAGCTGAAGTTTTTTGTTTTTGTATTTTGTAAAACTACAACATGTTTTAGCTGAAGTTTTTTGTTCTGTTTGTGATGAACTTCAGCATTCTAGTAGCTGAAGCTTTTGTTCTGTATTTGATGAACTTCAGCATGTTTTTAGCTGAAGCTTTGTTCTATATTTGCTGAACTTCAACATGCTTTAGCTGAAGCTTTGTTCTGTATTCTGAACTTCAGCATGTTTTAGTTGAAGTTTTATTATGTGTTTGTTGAAATTCAACTTTCTTTTAGACCTGAAGTATTGTTCTGTGTCTCTATACTAGAGGGTAACGAGGGAAGTTAAAATACATGCAGAAGAAGAAAGACGCATGATTGCGAAAAAAGTTGTTGAGGAGTTTCAACAGGATGGGCGATCTACTATTGTGGATGAGGTTATGATAAAAGTCAAGGTAAGCTTATTTATAGAGAAGTCTTTTCTGCCAATGTTATTCAGATTAATCATTGTTAGTAATTTTTTATAGGAATATTTTGATGAGAAGTTTGAAAAGTTCTTTAAGATTGTCGATAAATCAAAAGGAATGGATGATGGTGATGCAGATTTTGATTTGATGAACTATCGACAATATGATAGGATGAACGAATCGTTCGAACCTCTATCAGATATTAATGTTGCTCATGTTCCACTGCATAAAGTCGTAGATGAAAATGACAGGGAGGAAGCAGCTCTTGAAGGCGATGTTCAAGTATTTGAGGAATTTCAACGTGTTGAAAAACAAGTTGAAGAGGAATGTACCAGTGTTGATAGACTGAGCAAAGATGTATATGATGAACAGTTAACAACCGAGAATGTAGGAGGCAAGAAAGGTGCAGTTGATGAAGTTGTCGATACTGAAAAACATGCACCGAGTTGTGCTTTGGGTAGTGATGTTGCACAAGGAAATATGTGTGGCGATGGAGATCATGAGCCTGTTGGTACTGAAGAACTTACATCGAGTGATGTGCGTACCACTATTGGAAAAGGCAATCCATTTGCGGACGCAATAGCTATTTGCCAAGAAATTTTAGGTGTCGAGACACAGAAAGTTTTCACTACAGGTATAAATATTTTCTATGTTTTATATATATATATATATATATATATATATATATATATATATATCATTGATCCCTCCCCCCTCTTTATGAATATGCAGTGGAAGTTGAAAATAGTGGTGCTTTAATTGATACAACTCAAAAACTCTTTGATGATGCTGCATTGCATGAAGATAGAGTTGAGAAAATCCTTCTAGAAAATACTCAAATGCTCCTCGACGTCGTTGCTACACAATTGAATGAAGTTGGAGCTGTTGAGATTGACAAAGGCATGCAGTCTGGCGAAACCGCAGTGGAAGACAAACGTCAAGGTATTCTATAGATCACGAATTTATTACATTTGATCCAAGTATATATTTTCATTTTGACATTTTACATACTTTCTTTTCTTTTTTATGCTTTTTGATATGGTGAGATCATTCGGCTATATATAAAAGGAGAAATACATTTATTCACACCTGTTGGCTCATAGACAGGTGTGAAGTGTGTTTGTATTATTTTTAAAATTTAGTCAGTATTATTGAGTATATTTTTTTTGTATGAAGATATAGGCGTATATGAAGGTAATGGAAGTGGATCCATTGGAATGCAAACACCATCCGTGTCGCAACACTTAGACCAGTTGGTTTTTTTCTGTAATTCGATTACAAGGTGTTTTTTTTTTGCCTAATGTGTGTTTTATATCAGTTCTATTTTAAGAGAAGGAAGATGTCCAGTTCTCCTAATGTTATGAGTGACACCAGTGATATCCCCAACTTCAAGTTATATTCATTTTCGCTCGGTAGTACAGACGGGACTGGTTCAGAAGGTAATTCTGCTGTTGTTGTTGTTGGTGAAGAGAGACAAGAACATTGAACAACATGGAATTGGTCAAGTAACTGCCGCCATGGCTGTGGATTTTTCCCCTGCTGCTGAACCGCAGCAGTTAGTTGTGACGGAACAGCAGGAAGAGCAAGCAAAAAGCAAAACAGCTAAAACAGGAAAAATGATTCGTATGGAGAGTATACGGTTGGAATCCCCTTACGTAATTCCTAAACAAAAGCGAAAGGGGAAAGATTGAAAAGTAGGAAAGACTACACGAAAGTGTCCCTTCCGTTATGTTAATCAAGAGAGTGGATTGATGCAAAGATTCACAGACTGGTTGAAGACGGATGCCAGTGAATATAATTCCAAGCCATTCAGATTAGTTGGAATTGATATTCCAAAGTCATTCTTTACCGAACTTGGGGATCCTATCTCTGATCTTTCGGATGAATTAAGTTATTAATTTTATTTTTTGAATTGGTTTTCAACTGTATTTCCAAAACTTCAGCTTATGTTTGTTTTTAAAGTTTTTGTACTGTAATTTGGTAAACTTCAGTTTTATGCATGGTAAAACTGCTGAAGTTGTTTAGCTTATTTGCTAAAACATCAGACTAAACTTGGTGGTGTTTTTGACATGCAGTCTCTAGTTTTAATCTGAAGTTTTTTTTCTAAACTTTTAAATCAAACATGCTGAAGTTTTTTAGGTTATTTCCTAACACTTCATACTGAATATGCTTAAGTTTTTGTCACACAGTTTGTAGTTTTGTAACGCATTTTTTCTAAACTTCATACTTATGCATGCTGAAGTTTTTTATTTCACATATTTTTCTTTTGTTATTGTTCATTTGCAACATATTGAAGTGGACGTATATTTCTTGCACAAGAAATATTGCTATCACCTTCAAGTTATCCAAAATCAAGATGTGCAGTAACAAATTTAATTTTTGTTCAGTATATGACTAAGTTGGCTAGTGTTCATCCTTCATATGAACAGAAGGAGAAAATTAGAATAAGGAAGGAAAAGAGAATGGAGGAGAAAAAAATGGAAAGGAAAAAAAGCAAATAAAATAGAAAGAGGACCGTCAAAAAATAGGAATGTAAGGAAGAAGAAGAAGAAGAAGAAGAAGAAGAAGAAGAAGGAGGGGAGATTGAAGATCTTAACGAGTTTACTTGGCTTATTGAAGAATCAACTGGTGAAAAGGTGGCCAACTACGTAAGAGGCATTGACCTTTCATGTGGTATCATATGGGCATCTGCCGAAAAAGTATTCTTTCCATTTTGACTTAAGCCAAGGATGGGCCAGAGATCTACGCACTGCTTTCTTGGAATTCTGCACTTTGAAAAAAAACTATATATGTGTATGATTCCATGAGCAATACACCATAAGAGTGTGCGGTTAAGCATGTTCACAATTATGCCCGGTTGATCCCACACTGTTTCAAATGCTTGGACTTTGGCACACACAATAAAATTTATGGGAAAAATCCTATGGAAAAATTTACGATTAAGTCGATGAACACACCACTACAGGATAACAAGTACGTGTTTGGCATAAGTTTACCATGCATCTTATTTTTATTATTTTTTCTTCTTGTGTTAACTAATATTCAATTTCTTTTCATATTCTTTTTATGGTGTTGCTTGTGGTATATTTGCTCTTAAGTTCCTTGATCTGCGGTTGAAGCAATAAGATGTCTCCAAATTCAATCAAGTCATGCATTGACATTTAGGAGAGAATTGACTGCAAATCTTTGGGCTCATGGAAAGTGGAAACAAGATAGCGGTTATGAAACTCAAGAAGAGCAACTAGGACATGAGTATGGAGAATATGAAGAGACTCTGTGTGAATTTTTTCGATAGAGAATAACTTGTAATGAAAAATATATATATATTTTTTTTCAAGGATGTAAGTGAAAACAAAATTGGATTTGTGAATATACATTAATTTTCGTGAATTATGTGATGTTTGTCTTTTAAATTTTTGTTCTATTCGTGTTAATTAGTCTTGGATTGTATCAAATTTTTGTGAATTCGTATATTTTTGTGAAAATTCAGCATGATAAACTTCAGCATGAACTAAATAACTTCTGCTTTTTATGCTGAAGTTTTGGATAAAACTCATAACAAAAGTGTCGGCTATAGGACAAAAATTTCATTAGCATATTTAGCATATTTAGCATATTGGCATGAAGTTTTAACTTCTGCATGTTTAGTGTGAAGTATTAGGAAATGAACAAAAAAACTTCAGTATGTTCAGCCTGAAGTTTTAGCACATGAACTAAATAACTTCAACATTTTTATTCTGAAATTTTTATGGAAAACTCATTGCTAACCCTCAGGCTGAAGGACAAAACTTCAGCACATTCATTCTGAAGTTTTAGCACATGAACTATATAACTTCATCATTTTTATTCTGAAGTTTTTATGCGAAACTCATTGTTAACCCTCAGACTGCAGGACAAAACTTCAGCATGTTAACTCTGAAGTTTTAGCACATGAACTAAATAACTTCAGCATTTTTGTTATGAAATTTTTTATGGGAAACTCATTGCTAACCCTCAGAATGCATGGCAAAACTTCCGCATGTTCAATCTGAAGTTTAAGCAGATGAACTATATAACTTCAACATTATTATTCTGAAGTTTTAATGGAAAACTCATTGCTAACCCTCAGACTGCAAGGCAAAACTTCAGCATACTAGCTACTTTTTGTCTTTTATCACCTACTTCATCTTACATTTTAATTTTTCTGACTATATAGTAAATGAGTTGAAAAATTACTTTTGCATTTAAAAATAATAAATAAAGCATTTTCAATTTGATTATGTGAAAACTTTTCAGGCTGAAGTTATTTTTTTACAATAGAAAAACTGTGGACTTATTAGGCTGAGTTACATTTCTTTTTGCATTTACCACCTACTTCTTTTGTTTTACCACCTACTTATCTTGTTACATTCAATTTCTCTGAATGTAAAACAGTAAGGATACCTGAAAAGTTACTTTTACATTTATAGATATAAAATTGATTAGGTGAACTCTTTGGCTATATTAACAATGTATTCACTTGAAAATTTCATAGTGATCCATAGACTTCTATCATATTTATTTAAATTTATATTCATCCTTAGCCTTTTAGCTTTTTTAAAATAAATAACATCTGGTGCTAACGGAAGTAGGAAGCTTACAATGGATGAAATTATGCAGAAATGAGAGAGTTTGAAGTCTGATTGGAATAGTAAAGTACCGAAGGCTAATATTATGCAGAAGTGGGATCAAATAAAGGCTGATTGGGAAAGAATCAGACCACAGTTTTTTGCCGATGAATCATTCCAGAACAGGCTGAACTTCGAACGCAGTTGTGAAGGTTATTCAACATCGTTTGACAAGGTTGTCCAACAGTTTGATTGTTTTAAGTTTCCATATGAGACGACTATGCCAAGCTGCAAAACAGCTTAAAGAGTCTTTTTTATCTTATGGGCAGAGTAATAGTTGTACAAAGTCAGTTGCATACTGAATTCAACAAGTTGAACAGTGATCTCATTGGACTTAGTGGTCTTTTGCCGAAGTATCCTATAGTTATCTCTGATTTGGATGATGATGAGATATTTCGAGGAATTGATGAATACTGTTTTGATGATGGTGATAATGCTTAGTTTTTGTAATCCTTTTTTTATGTTTTTATTCTGTGTTTTTGTTAATGTTTTTTATGTTTCTTTTTTTTGTTTTGTCAATGTTTTGATGATGTCCGTATTTTGTTAATGTTTATGTTGTTATATAAATGAAAATTTTTTAGCCGCTTTTAAAAGTAATAACCGATAAAGTATATGTATATGTGTGTGTGTGTGTGTGTTTACTCACATATACGTTTTAAAAATAAAATTTCAGCTTTCGAAAAAAAACTTCAGCATATTTTAGTGCTGAAGTCTTAACAAATGAACTAAAAAACTTCAACTTTCAAAAAAAGGCTCATGAAAAAGAAGATTAATGCAGGACAAAACTTAAGCACGCTTTGGTATGAACTTTTAGAATTCATTAGAAAATTACAAAGTGCAGGAGGAAAATTTCAGCAGGTTTGTACTGAAGTTTTTACAATGAACTAAACAACTTCAGCATCTTCTGCTGAAATTATGAAAAATGCTCATGGAAAAACTATTGAATCCAGGACAAAACTCAACATATTTTAGTGCTGAAGTATTAGCAAATGAACTAAAAACTTCAGCTTGTTTATACTGCAAGAAAAAGACTTCAGCATTTTGGTGTGAAGTTTTAGCAAATTATGTAAAAACTCAGCTTGTTTAGTATCATGTTTTAGCAAACAAACCAAAAAATTCAGTGTTACACCCCATATTTTCGTACGTGAAAGTACGCCATAAATAAAGATGAAAGCTCGGAAATGAGATGTTACATCCCGCATTTTTGTACGTTAAAGTTTTGTCGTAAGTTAATCGACGTAAGCTCGGGAATGAGATTATTTTGGGATTAAAAGTATTATGCTATTTCAAACAAGGGATAAGTAAATTCGTGAAGGTGATAAGATAAGCAAATCGAAGAAAATGAGTTTCGTCGAAAGTTGTTATTTTGAGATAAAATACGATCCGAGCTATAATACCCAGTATTTATGGACTAGTGTTGTACAAGGTACCACATGACCATGATACTAAGGTGTATAAGGTGTGTTAAAAGTGAGTAGTATTTTAAATAATTTGAGATAATTCTTAACTATGTGGGTAATTGATTGATTATTGGACTAGTGGGGAATTAATAAGTTGATTAAGTAGTTGGTGGATGATTAATTAGGGTCTTTGGATAAAGACTAAGGAACCTAACGTGGCAGCAAACCTTGTCCAAATTAATGACTCATAATTCTTATGATAAGGTGTCACATTTAGTGGCTTAGTCATTACAAAGTGTGGGGCCCACACCCACTTATATAAAAGGCCTTTCAAATTACAAATTGAGATGCTTATATCTAGATGCAAGTAACAGATGGAACTCTCAAATTTAAAAGATCTCTTATCTTATTAAAAGTAGGATGCTAAGTAAAGAATGGAGCTCAACATTTCGTATGAAACTGCAGCAGCGTGAAATCGCGACTCTAAGGGAGTACGGTATAATCTTTTCCAAGAATATCATACAGATAATTCCCTACTCGATCAACCATTACGTGTTGTCGCAATTGATATGTGTTAAAAAGATTGCCAAGAGAATCGACTCAGGTATGTTAAGGCTAAACCTTTCCTTCATTTTAGCATCATCCAGTAACTACATGTGTTTGATAACGAGACATAAAGAGAAGTTCATACTCTCAAATTTAAGTACATTATCTTAGTCTCATAAGTTACAGTATTTTCCCTTATCGGGACTTTATATTCAATTGAGTTTTGTCTTCTTTCAGCCAAGAGAGTAGAGAGTTTATAAATATATATAGATAGTATTACAGTATTTTCATTACCATCGAGCTATAATCGATGGGCACGCCCCTATTAGGCAACCTCCGATCAGATGGTAAGTTATAAATCGAGCCTATTGTGGCCTAGCGCCTATGAGCGAGACCAAAATGGATGAGATACAGAGACTAGTATGGCCGAGTGCCTATGAGCGATCCTACTACGGCAGAGCAGTTATATATATATATATATATATATATATATAT
>ML396314.1:0-98717 GCA_005239525.1 Nicotiana knightiana | reverse complement strand
TATTTTATACTAAAATTCTATGAAATAACTAATTATCAAGTGACAAGAACTATTGTGATGTATTCAGTAGAGACAAATATTCCAGGGTTGTGATCTATTCACCACTCGTATTGCATTCTAATTAACTCTCCCTTTCATATAATTTACTCATGGTTGCTAATTAATCGATAAACGCTCTCATAGCCTTCTCCCGAAGCACTACTCGCCTATTCTCAATAGATTAACGCCTATATTCCTATGAGATTAATCTATTAGAACGCATTAAGATTACGGTGTTTAATTAAGCATGGTGACTAGGTATATTCCTATCCTAACCACAAGTCCGCTCCCCTGAAGGGTTAAGATCATGCTCTCTTCAATTCTTCTCTAATCAATATACGGCTTTCCCAAGCATAACAGAGATAGTATATAGAACCTAATTGACGGCCAAACAATTAAGCAATTAAACACAGAATTGAAGAAACAACCATATATTAAGTAAACTATATTCAAGGTTAAATTAATGTTGAATCACAATATTCATGGCTAAACCATAACCCCAGAACAATGGGTATTTAGCCACTCATGCTATGATCAAACAATTGCATAAGTGTNGTGTGTGTATTTTGCTCCCAAATTCGTCTCCCCCCTTCATGATGTGTTCTTGGGTCTATTTATATGGTTGGGATAAACCCTAACCATGTAGGAGACTCCTATCTCCACTTGGAAGCACTTGAAAACGTTTAAAACTCGGACTTTACCGAAATAGGAACCCTGGCGTTAGGGGTCTAACGCCTGGCTAACGCCAGGCACTCCCTGGCGTTATGGGTCTAACGCTTGGCTAACGCCAGGCACCCCCTGGCGTTATGGCTCTAACGCCTGGCTAACGCCAGGCTTGTCCCAGATCGCTCCTTTTCGACTCTTGCACGTATTTTCTGATGTTTATGCTCTCATTTAGCTCGGCTTCCATTTCCAATTCACCTACATATTAATTAAACTCCATTAGGCACATACGACGTGTATTTTTATCATTAAAGCACATAAAATGTACGGTATATAATGCTTAAAATCATGAATTCTAGCCACGCATCAGACATGTAGTCAGTTAATGGATTGGAGATTTGGACTGAGTATAAAGAAGTGTAATATTTCTTATTTGAGAATTAATGCCTGCAAGGCATTTGATTTATTTGGTTGTGGATTGTGGGGTGTTTGTCCCGGCTATGATGATTTTTCTTGCGTATTATAAGAGGAAGTGGGTTATTATGGACCCAGGTCAAGCTATTAGCCTAGTTCAGTGCATGCAGAATCATCTTGAAGTGTGTGAATGGGTTTAAGCTGGATTATGGGCTTTATGTGAGGCAGATGTGTTCATTTCAATATAGCGCTCCTCAAGGAGGGGTGTTGGAACATCAGGTGATATTCTGTCTTCTCAAATTCATGTGATATTATGATTGTGCCGTGTGAGTTGTGAAACGGCTTAATAATTTCTTAAGTGTTGAGGCCCCTCGTAGTGATGATGTTGTGTGAGCGGGATAGCTCTTGAGATCCAAAGTGTATATATATATATATATCGCACCTCAGTTGTGCTTGAGTTTTCTAGCATATGGCTTTATCAGTCTCCCCAGGATGGTATTGTGCACTTAACGTTCTTGTGACCGATGTTCGATATTTTTGGTTAATGAGCAATTTAGCTCGGTGTGTATCTTCTTATGTAAATTCTATGTGTGTATCGGGTGACACGTCGCCACGGGTATGTTATATGGATCGGGTTGTGCGCAGAAATAGTGTGATGATGAGTCAGGTTCCTATATTTATTTTCTTATGTTTTACTTCCTATTTTCTGAGAAATTTTATATTAGTTACGTGAGTCGAGTAGTCCCTTCCTGAGTCATTCCTTTATGTATCATGTTCGAGTTATGGCCTATTGGTGCGTTGTGGTGTCATGTGAGAGTGTTGGTCATGTTAGGGGTGATTCGTTGTCTAAGTAGTTCATACTGGGTGAGACGAGATTATTGGATCAGGGATCAGCGCGATAAGGTTATGTGAAATACATTGAAGGACAATTACCATTATTTGGTTCGCAATGAGATGATGATCTAAGCGAAGAGGAAAGATTCAATGTTTGGTTAACTCTACAGTTGGTTATGAACTTCTACACAACTCCTCTGTTGTGGTGGTATCATCAGCATTAAAGCAGGATGTATGTATATATCATGTAAAGTGCATTGGGAGAATTAGATTCGTGAAATTTTGGTTATAAGGTTCAGGGAATGTCATGGTGACTAGATGATAAATTATGCGGTGCATGGTGCTGATTCAGCCAAGGTATGCACCTATGTTCTGGTATATCGTGTGGTAGTTGAAACGGTGTTTATATATTAGAAATCGGCCTGGAAGAGAATTTCAGGTGTTGGAACTGGATTCTTAGCCTATATGGATAAAAGAGAAATATTCAGATTTGATCAAGCTAATGTACTCAACTTAGTAGTGGTAGCACGGGCAGGTGCTCGAGGTGTTAAACAGTGATTTCTTATAACTCCACAGCAGTTCTTAGCACGTTGGAGGATGAACGTCTGTTTAAGTGGGGGATAATGTAACGACACGATCGGTCGTTTTGAGCTCTAGCGCGTCGTTCAGCGGTTTGAAGTCATGAGCAGCTCCATTTCAGGTATTATGACTCGTAGGCATGGTCGGAGTTGAACTTCGAGAAGTTCGGTGTCAAATTGTAAAGAAAATTCTGATTTCAGAAGACTTAAGTTGGAGAAATTGACGAAGGTTGGAATTTTGAGTAACCAACCTCCGAATCAGGAATTGAAGGTTCCAGCATGTTCGTATGATGATTTCGGACATGGGCGTATGTCCAGATCGGGTTTTGGATAACCTGGGAGCGTTTCGGTGTGTATTGTGGAAGTCAGCATTTTTGAAGAAATTTTCTATGTTTGGTTTGAAGCGCATTTCATTGATATTGATGTCCGTTTCGGATTCCCAGTCTGAGAATAACTTTATATGGTGATTCTGGAGTTGGGAGCGCGATCAGAAGTTAATTCGGATGTCGGTAGGTTATTTTGAAGTCCTTTGGCTAAAGATAGAAATTTGAAGGTTTTTGAGGAATTGAACTGGAAGCAGAAATTTTAATATCGGGGTCGGATTTTGATTCCGAAAGTTGGAGCAGGTCTGTAATGTTGAATGTGACTTGTGTGCAAAATTTGAGGTCAATCGGACATGATTTGATAGGTTTCGGCGTCGAATGAAAAAGTTTTAAATTCTAAAGTTCATAGAGATTTAATTGAGTTGCGATCCATTGTTTGGATGTTATTTGATGTGATTTGAGGCCTCGAGCAGGTCCGCATTATGTTTGGAACTTGTTGGCATGTTCGGGTTGGGCCCCGGGGGCCCCGGGTGTTAACCAGATGAGCCTCTGACCGAGTTTGAAGAAAAACCTAGAATTTGCATTCTTGAATTTTTGACCACGAATTTGAGTATGGAATTAGAGTAAATTGTATATTTGAGTTAGCAAGACTATTGGTAATTATTATCTTCGAAAAGTTTCGGAATACGGGCACGTGGGCCCGAGGGTAATATTGTCAACTTTTCGAGCGGAGTTGGAAATTTATATAAATTAATTTGTTATAAGTATTAGAGTATATTTTCATTGGTTTTCCCATTATTTGGATAGTTTTGGGGCGTTGTGCATCAATTTGAGTCGTCGGAGAGGCTTGGACGCTGGTTATGAATCTTCGGAGCGAGGTAAGTCTCCTTTCTAACTTTGTGAGGGGAAATTGTCCCTCTAGGTGAACTAATTAAGTATGTGCTATTATATTTGGGGGCTACGTACGCACGAGGTGACGGGAGTCCGTGCGTAGCTACTAATATGCTTATGTACGGGGTATTCTAGGACACACAAGAATGCCTTACTGTTGTACTTGTGATCTTGCCAGTAATATTAGGCCGCTAATTTGATCGAAATAGAAATTGAATACCTAAGGAGTATAGAGTTTATTTTATTAATCATTTAGAAAGAGAATTGATTTCCTCCGTGGATTATTGTATACCTGATAAGGTTAAAATATCGAATAATATTATTAAAGTTCGCAATTGAGTTTCAAAACAAAGATTTAAATGCTATTTTTCGTGTTCCCTTAAGAAGAATTTTACCATTTTCCTAAGTAACTGCTTTCTTGATAAAAATGCGGATTTATTATGTGAATATGTGTACATATGAGCACCTGAGTCGCAGGTATGATTCGCGAGCAGGTTAGCCTTATTATTATTATGTTGACCGCTCGCATGATCGATTCGCGAGCGGGGAAAATAGATGCATCTATGGTTCGAGCCGTTCGAGCCTTCGGCAGTGCTTAATTTATTATTTTTGGTCCGGGTTGTTCGACCCTCGGCATTTCTTGCGCATGATAATTGCTGCGTATTTCCTATGATTTATACATGTTTATCGACCTAAGGAAATTCTTAATTGCCAGTTAAAAGAAGAAGAATTGATGTGTAAAATGTGAAATAAGTTTGTAGTTCTCATCCCTGATTATTATTTAAATTGTCAATGGAAATGACGAAGGTGTTAAAGTGTTAAATATAAGAAGAACTAATATTCCCTATCCCTGATATTTAAATAAATTGCCTATGACATTCATGCTCAGTGTCTCACTTGATTATATACTAAATTGACCTCTAGCAAGTGTCTAATTTGACCCCTCGTCACTACCTCTTTGAGGTTAGGCGGGATACTTACTGAGTACACGTTGTTTTCGTACTCATGCTACACTTGCTGTTCCTTTTTATTGCACAGGTACTTTCACAACGATGTGGCTGGCTTGGTGACATAGGCGAGCTGTATCATCCGGAGGCGATCCGCAGCTAACAGAGTCTCCCTCGTATTGTAATCATTTTGTTTTAAATTCCATTGTCCAATTTCTATCTCGGACAAGCTTTGTAATGATTGTTTAAATTCTTAGAAATGGCTCATGCACTTGTGACACCGGGTTCTGGGATGTATTTTATAAAAAATGGAATATAAAACTGTTGTATTTACTTAATGGATTTTATTTAGTTATTATGTAATAAGTTAAAGCTAATGATTTCCAAAATGTTAAAACAGGAATTTATTTCAACTAATTAATGATTGGCTTGCCTGACGATGGTGTTCGGCGCCATCACGACCTTAATAGATTTTTGGTCGTGACACTAATGCCAGCCCCAGCTTGGCTTTTGTCTTTCAAGGCCTGCCTAGAGCCAGCTCCAGCCTGGCTTTTCCTTTAGAAGGCCTGCTTAGAGCCAGCCCCAACCTGGCTTTTTCCTTACAAAGCCTGCCTAAAGCCAGGTACTTTTACATGTTAAATTTGATGAGTGGCCATATGATTAATACCTGGACAAACTCAGTACACTACATGTGGAGATCATATAGTAGCTACAGTTGGAAGACTATGCTGACTTCAACTCTGTGGTGGAGTTGTTTCGAATTCGTTTTAGCCTACGGACAGTATACCCTGGCGCCTGGTGAGAGCCTGATATGTGTTTGTTGGTATTTACCACTTGCAATTGGATTCACAAACACTGACAGGAGAAGGAAGCACTCAACTTATTTTGTTGTAATAGCTAGTTCATTAGACTTTAGCTTTTCTATCTTTTTAGTAACTAGTAGCTTCATGCAACTTCTATTTTGATTTGGACATCTTATCAACTTTGGACCCATTTTGGGATTTTATTTATATATTAGCCCCTAGGTAGCCTGCCTAGTGGTATATTTGCTAAAAAAAGTAAAGAGAAGAGTTGAGCAATACCGAAATAATGAATGAGAGAAATAAAGGTTATGACATGATAGGTGTAATATTGTTATCTTTGAACTGGCACTATTAAATTTCACTCTTTATTTTCTATTGATTCTCTCGAATTCAACATGTTATTATCCAATTATTCTAATGTAGATTTCACCCTCGATTAGAACTAAACAGTTCAATAAAACTAATATCAGGTGCGGTGAAAATTATAAGAATCTATTGGTAATAATGGTCTTAGAGAAACTTCTCTCGAATATTTATCAATCTTAACTCAAAAGGTATATCACAAAGCTCTTTCGATTATAGTAAAGAAGTACCAAGTTAAATTAAGGCATGTGTTGCAACAATATTCAATACTATGCTCCTCTTCCGATTAAACACGTTAGTGAATAAAATCACAACTAGAGTTAAAGCTCTTCCATTAAATTCAAGAAATCAAACAATAATCTAATCCATAGATAACAATCAAGTCATTAAATCATGTCAAATCCTAAGGTAAACTACCCCATATATATGGAGAAAATCATGACAAATAAGTTTAATAACATAGAAAACATTAGTCCAATGTTACAATCCAAACTCGCATATTCAATTAATGGAAGGATGATGAAGTCTTGTGTATTGAAGCCTCCAATGATCTCCAGAATCTCTCTAGGTCAAAACTCCTCTAAGAATCATGTTTTTGATGTATTTATACCATGTAGGAATGAGTGCTGCAAAAAACACAAGGGGGAAGTGTTACACTACCTAAGAAGAACACTATATATATATATATATATATATATATATATACAACTTGAGTTGATTGTATCGAATTGTTTGTGTCTATATCGAGGCGTTCAGATGCCGATTCGCAAGGCAAGGGCTTTCTTGCGGATTGATTCGATTAGCTTGAGGTCAGTATCATATTTAAACTCGGTTAAGGCACCAATTTCCTGAATTATTGTGATGCCACGTGCTTTTGGGTGCACACATGCATGGGGATGTGCCCGTGTGCGAGCACCGGGACTATATATTCATGTTTGTGTTGTGCTCAGGCTCTTATAAGCCTATAAATGTTTGTTAAGCTTTATGATTTGTTATCTCACCTGTTGTAACAAATTATGTGATCTAATTGAGCCATAATGAGGCCACATAGAGGTTTAACCTTTGAACAAACTTGGTAAATTCCTTTCATTGATGAAATTTTCGGTTTGAGCTACGATATCACACTTTGCACATGCCTACACTTTAGCATGTCATTTACACCAGTAAAGGGACATGCGAATCTTATTTCATTCATCATATACCGGTATACGTGCTTTATTGCTTCTGTATGATATGTTTGGACTGGGGCCTGCGGATATACCGGGCGGATTACGTTATTGGCACGTGAGTTGTCTATGCAGCACATGAGTTTTTCGTGCGGATCCATGTATTGATACTATTGGCACGTTAGTTGTCCGTGCACCATGTGATTTTTCGGTGCATATCCATATAGTGATAATACTGAAACACGAGTTTTACGTGTCACATGTGAGTTGTCCGTGCAGTGTGTGGAACTGGTATTTTCTTCATCATTTATCTAATTTACTTGTTTCCTCCCACTACATGCCATAAAACTGTTTGAGCTGGGCATATGAGAAATAGTACACATGCACACACAAATATTTTTCTCACAAAGCCTTATGAGTTGGTTTTAAATATTGTGTTGTGCTCGCCTAAAAAGGTAGAATTACACCAAAATAATTATATCCTCAATTATATAAACTTCTCTTACCTCTCCTTGTTTATTTGTGATACTTGTTGAGTTGGTTGTACTCACACTACACCCTGCACCTCGTGTGCAGATCTAGGCATTTCTGTGCGCGGTGGTTGTTGATCGTGTAGTTTTACCTGTTCAGAGGTTATCGAGGTAGCTGCTTTGGCATCGCAGACCTTGAATCTCCTCCCCTATATCTAATTTTTTTTATTATTCTGTTCTACTTTCTTAGACATTGTATTAGAATTCGTTACCGTATAGATGCTCATGCACTCAGTGACACCCAGGTTTTAGGAAAAACTTTTGTAATGAGTTGAGGCGTTTCCGTCATGTTTTATGAGTTTTCCACTTATTTTAACTTGTTTTAATGTATTTTTAAACTGAAATTATTGGTATGTGTGAATTTTCATCTTACCTAGTATCATGATATGCACCATTATGACAGGTTGAGTTTTGGGTCGTGACAAGTTGGTATCAGAGCCTAGGTTACATAGGTCTCACGAGTCATGAGTAGGTTTAGTTGAGTCTTGTTGATCGGTACAGAGACATTTGTACTTATCTTCGAGAGATTGTCAAACCCTTAGCAAAACTTCACATTCTTGTATTCTTGTCGTACGATCTTGTTTACCCCAGAAACTAAATTTTTGTTATTCTATTATCTCACAGATGGTGAGTACACGTGCTACCGGATCGGGCAGACAGCCACCAGTGCCACCAGATTGAATGGGCTATTGAGGCTAAAACTGCAGCCTCGGTCGATTCACACGTGCTAACGAATCAGGCGAAGGCCGCGATCGAGGCCGAGGTGCAGCTTGTACAGCAGCTACAACAGCAAATGTAGACCAACCAGTTGCTCTAGCTCAGGAGCAGGTTCCATATGTGGTTGAGCCGGTGGGACGAGCTCAAGCACCAGCTGTGCTTATTGTTACTCCAGGCATTCAGGAGGCTTTTGCTAGATATTGACTATTTGCACTAGCCTTGCCCAGGCGGTTTCAGTTACGGCCGTAGGAGCCACTTCTCAGGTCGGGGAGGTACTCAGACTCTCGCCACCTGCACTCCAGAGCAGGTGGTGCGGGGACTTCATACAACGGGGGTACAACCAGCCCAGCTGGATGTAGTTTCTCAGGCTTAGGTAGGTCCCGTTATGAGTGATGATGAGCACAAAACACAAACTAAAATATGCTCGCTAATCGAATATAGTAAAATATAATATCGTATCCACAGGTATTGAAGTCAAATAGTATTATCGTAGTTTGTAGCTAGATTGCTTTTTCAAGATGATAAGCAATTTATATTTGTGTGATTAAAACTAAAATTAAATAAGAGTCTAAACTATTGGCTAATGAAAATCTACGCATGTAATGAGTATAGAAGGTTATCAATAGGGAGAAGATATGGTTTATATGATAGGTGCAAGATAAGTATTTGGGATTTAACTCTAGATAATTCACTTCTACTGTTCAAGTGAGTCTCTAGAATTCACTTGGTTATTAGATAACTTCATTAGTAGAAAATCCTCTCTCGATTAAGTCTTAATCTCACAAGATGAACCAATTTTAAACATGTGAAGATATGCAAGAATTCATACTGGATTGGTCTTTAGGAGAACCTCTCTCAATTATCCTCCTAACTATGTTTACTTAACAATCAATTAGCCTCTTCCGATTACTAAGAAGAACTAATGAATTCAACCAAAAAGTGAATATAGATGAACATGAACAATTCAACAGTATCACAAGTTATTCCTCTCTTGATTACATGAACAAGTGAATATAGATGCAATTGTTAAAACATCCAAAACGATTCAATACATAAAACTAGAGTTATAATCCAAAAACATGTATCAATACACCAAATCCATCAAACCCTAAAGAGAATTAATCCATGGATATGGAGTAATTCATCATAAAAATGTTAAGTTAAAGGAAAACATAATGATCAAAACTCTTGTCCTGAGTGAGGATTGAATGACGAAATCCTTGAGATTTTGCTTCTCCACCTCCTCCTTGGCTTCCATAGGTCTAAGATGTGTCAAAAAGTCCATAAAATAACGTTTTATATGTATTTATACCAAGTAGGATCGGCCCCAGCCGAAAACACTCTTTTCCTTCATGAACTGGGATAACAACTCTAAAAAAATTGCAGAGGCACGTCGCATGGGGAGATGCTCCACGTGGGGCATTAGTGGGAAACATTAGAGAGCTTTTTCTAATAGGCAACAGTAAAATGTACTGCCATGGCGTGGAACGCGCCGCGGGCGGTGGGCCTTTCTCTGAGTACATATTGTTTCTTGCATTTTTTATATCCAGACGTGGTTTTCGACCCCCGAACGCGATCCCGACTTACCCCATATTGATTTTACTCAGAATTCAAATCTGCAGATCAAATGAATTCATTTCATAACGTCTACATAGCTCAGAATCACTCTTACAAGGCATAAACACACAATTAGTGTAAAACACTAGCGATTATGTCACGGCCCAAAAATGATCGTCGTGATGGCGCCTATCATGGAACTAACAAGTCCAAACTTTGGACTGAAGATAGTGACGAACGCAACCAGTACAAATAAGATGGAAATAAATGTGTAGAAATGTAAGGATGCTCTTAAATCAAATAGACAACTCAAAACAGTAAAGTAAAGCAGATCCGTATAGTGAAATCAGTATAACTCTATTATCGCTATATGCCAATGAACATAATATATGTGATGCACCATGTTGTCAGCCCTAAATCCTCACTCTCAATATCTCAACCACTCGGTACTGTATATGGCTCATACGACCTAGGAAAGATCCATCCCGAAATATATACAATGCTGACCATAGGTCACCCAGTACCAAGGAAATGCCAATCCAGCTCAGTGGAGAAGATCCATCTCTAGGTAACAAGTACTTCGGACAAGATCCATGTCCCGGGAAGATCCATCCCTAAATAATATCAATCGCGCTCTCTGGGGTGTGTTACCGACTCCGAAAGGGCTCATACAGCCCAAGCTCTACCATAACATGAATATATCCGCTGCAGCGTGTAGCCTGATCCCATATATGTCGCTCACAATTGGCTCTTGGCCTCACTAAGTTATCAACCTCTTCAGTCTCACTCATGGGCCCAAAATATCATGAAACTGGCCCGAAACAGTAATATGATTATTCAATTGATAGCAACTGAGACTAGTGTATGACATGAAATGCATGTATATGACTGAGTGCGAAATATCAGTAAAAGCAATAAAGTGACAGCAGAGAAACGACAACTTTGGGTCTCAACAGTACCGAGAATAAGCCTAAACAAGATATCTAACATGATTGACAGCTCAATTAATGTATCACATGATAAGAACACGGATATCATCAAGATATTATCACTACACAGTTCCATGGAATCAACCAGGTCACAATTCTTACGGTGCACGCCCGCACGCCCGACACTTGGCATGTGCTTCACCTCAATACAAATCATATAATACATATGTCGGGGTTTCGAACCCTAAAAACCAAGTTTGAAAGCGTTACTTACCTCAACTGCGCAAAATTCCTACTATGAAATGCCCTCGTCTCTCAATTTTGTCTCAAAATGCCCCAAATCTAGCCACAAGCAATACGAGGTGATCAATATAGGCTAAAGGAACAAATTCCACAAAGAAAACGTGACATTCTACCCAAAATCGAAAATCGGCTGGAACCCGACCCCTTGGCCAACATCCCAAAATTCTACAAAAGTCCAAAACCCGAAATCCCATTCACTCAGGATCCTAACCATACAAAAATTACTCAAATCCGATAACAAAATCCCATTCAAAACCTCAAAATTCTAACTCAAGAGTTCTTCCTCTTTTCACCAATTTCTTATCTAAAATCACAAATTAGATGATAACATTAAAGATGTAATCATGGGATTTAACCAAAAGAAAGTAGGAATCACTTACTCCAATCAAATCCACAAAAATCCCTCCAAGAATCGCCCAATTCCGTGTTCTCTAGCTCAAATCTTCACGAACGCGACCGTCCTCTCACGTTTCGCGTAGACCAACTCAGACTGCCTCCCAATTATCTCTTCATGAACGGGGTCAATTCTTCGTGAACACGAAGCTTTTCAAGCTCAACTCATTGCGAACGCGGCCTATACCTCGCGAATATGTTGACAAAAGACCCGGGGTCCCCAACTGCCTCACTTCTCTTCGCTAACGCGACACCCCTCACGTGTTTGCAATGCACACGCAGACCATACCTTCGCGTTTGAGTCCTCTCCTTCACGAACGCATAGAACAAATCCTCCCAGCTCATATTAACCCTTCGCAAACGCGAGGCTCCACTCAGGAACGCGTAAGAGGAAACAAGAAAATGCACACAAGCAGATATCAGCCATAAACCAAAGACCAAAAATGATTCGTTAACCACCCGAAACTCACCCGAGGCCCCCGGGACCTCAAACAAACATACCATCAAGTCCAAAAACACTATATGAACTTATTCAAATCCTCAAACACCCTTAAATAACATCAAAAATACGGATTACACACATATTCAAGCCTAATGAACTTAGAAATTTCTGAATTCTGATGCTGAAACCTATCAAATCATGCCCGATTAACCTTAAATTTTTCACACAAGTCAATAATGATACAATGAACCTACTCCAACTTCTCGAAATCCAATCTGGCCCGATATAAAATTTCTGTTGCGGGCCAAAATCGCCAAAATTTCAACTTTGGCCAATTCAAGCCCAATTCTACTACGAACCTCCAAATCACATTCCGGACGCGCTCCTAAGTCCAAAATAACCTAACAGAGCTAAAGGAGACATCAAAATTAAAATCTTAGCTAATTTACACATATGTCGACATTCGGTCGACTTCTCCAACTTAAGGTTTTAATTAAGAGACTAAGTGTCTCGATTTAGCCCGAAATCACTCCAGACCTGAACCAACCAACCCGGTAAGACATATAACAGATATAGAGCACAAAAGAAGCAGAAAATGGGGGAACGGGGCTATAACTCTAGAAATGACCGGTCGGGTCATTACATCCTCCCCCTCTTAAACAAATGTTAGTCCTCGAACGAATCTAAAAATATACATGGAGTCTCAAATAAGTGTGGATATCTGTTCTGCATCTCCCGCTCGGTCTCCCAAGTGGTCTCCTCCACAGTATGAACTCTCCACTGCACCTTCACTGAAGCTATATCCTTTGACCTTAACTTCCGAACCTGCCGCTGCAAAATGAACATCGGCTCCACATCATAAGTCATATAACCATCCAACTGAACTGTGCTGAAATCCAAAACATGATATGGATCGCTGATACACTTCCGGATCATAGAAACATGAAATACTGGATGCACCCTCGAGAATCTAGGTGGCAAGGCAAGCTTGTAAGCCACCTCCCCGATCCTCTGAAGTACCTCAAAAGTCCCAATGAACCGAAGGCTCAACTTGCCCCTCTTCTCAAACCTCATAACACCCTTCGCGGGTGATACCTTCAGCAAAACCTTCTCCCCGACCATCTAAGACATATCACGAAATTTCCTATCAGCATAGCTCTTTTGCCTACGTTGCACCGTGCGAAGCCGTTTCTAAATAAATTTCACCTTGTCTAATGCATCCTGGACCAAGTCTGTACTCAAGATCCTAGCTTCACCCGGCTCAAACAATCTCATCGAAGATCTACACCGCCTCCCATATAAAGCCTCGATAGAGCCATATGAATGGTCGACTAATAGCTGTTGTTATGTGTAAACTCCGCGAGTGGCAAAAAATGGTCCCATGAACCCCCAAAATCAATGACACAAGAGCGTAACATGTCCTCCAATATCTGGATAGTGCGCTCGGACTATCCGTCCATCCCAGGGTGAAAGGTTGTGCTCAGTACCCAACTCTCGCTGCACGACTCTCCAAAACAATGATGTAAACTGTGTGCCTCTATCTGAAATGATGGAAACTGGGACACCATGCAGGAGAACAATCTCTCAGATGTAAATCTCAGCCAACCACTCTAAAGAATAAGTAGTACTAACTGGAATGAAGTGTGCAAACTTGGTTAGCCAGTCCACAATAACCCAAATAACATCAAACCTCCTCGAAGTACGTGGGAGTGCAACTACGAAATCCATGGTGATCTGCTCCCACTTCCACTCCGGGATCTCTAACCTCTGAAGCAATCCACCCGGTCTCTGATGCTTATACTTTGCCTGCTGACAATTGAGACACCGAGCTACCAACCCAACTATGTCTTTCTTTATCCTCCCATACCAATAATCTTGTGTCAAATCCTGGTACATCTTTGCGGCACCCGGTTGGATGGAATACCGCAAGTTATGGGCCTCCTCAAGAATCAACTTGTGTAGACCATCCACATTAGGCTCACATATCCGGCCATGCATCCTCAACACACGATCATCACCAATAGTCATACTCCTGGCATCACCTCACTAGACCCTATCCTGGAGGACAAGCATCTTGGAGTCATCATAGTGACGCTCCCTGATACAATCATAAAGAAAAGATCAAGAGACCACACAAGCCAATACTCGACTCGGCTCAGAAATATCCAACCTGACAAACTGGCCAGCTAAGGCCTGAACATCCAACGCCAATGGCCTCTAAGGTGATAGAAAAAATGATAAGCTCCCCAAGATCTCCGCCCCAAAACTCAAGGCATCGGCCATCACATTGGCCTTCCCATGGTGGTACAAAATGGTGATATCATAGTCCTTAAGAAGCTCCAACCACCTCTCTTGATGCAAGTTAAGATCCTTCTTATTGAACAGATGTTGCGAACTCCGGTGATCAGTGTAAATCTCACAATGAACACCGTACAAATACCCCAAAATCTTCAAGGCATGAACAATAGATGATAACTCAAAGTCATGGACAAGATAGTTTTTCTCATGAGTCTTCAACTGGCGCGAAGCATAAGAAATCACTCTACTCTCCTGCATCAGAACACATCCAATACCAATCCGTGAAGCATCACAATACATTGTGTAAGAACCAGAAGCTGATGGCAGAACTAGAACTATAGCCGTAGTCAAAGTAGTCTTAAGCTTTTGAAAGCTCTCCTCGCACTCATCCGACCACCTGAATGGAGCACCCTTTTGGGTCGATTTGTTCAAGGGCGATGCAATAAATGAGACACCCTCCACAAAGCGATGATAATAGCCCGCCAAACTAAGAAAGCTCTGAGTCTCTGTGGCTAAGGACGGTCTAGGCTAACTATGTATCGCTTATATCTTCTTTGGATCCACATGAGTACCCTCACTGGACACCACGTACCCCAAGAACACCACTGAACTGAGCCAAAACTCACACTTGGAGAACTTTTCATAAAGTTTATCCTCCCTAAACCGCTACAACACAATCCTCAGATGTTGCACATGCTCCTTCTAGCTACGAGAGTACACCAGTATATCATCAATGAATAGAATAATGAACGAGTCCAGATAAGGCAAAAACAAAATGTTCATCAAATTCATGAACGTTGATGGGGTTGGTTAGCCCAAAAGACTTCACAAGGACTCATAATGGCCATATCGGGTCCTGAAAGCTGTCTTAAGAATATCCGAATCCCGAATCTTCAGCTGGTGATACCCTGACCTCAAATCAATCTTGGAGAAAGCCCTCGCTCCCTGAAGATGGTCAAATAGATCATCAGTACGTGGAAAATGATACTTGTTCTTGACTGTGACCTTGTTCAACTACCTGTAATCAATGCACATGCTCATAATACCATCCTTCTTCTTTACAAATAAAACAGGTGCACCCCAAGGTGACACACTAGGCCGAATAAACCCCTCATGAAGTAGTTCCTGAAGTTGTTCCTTCAACTTCTTCAGCTCTGCCGGTGCCATACGATACGGTAGAATGGAAATGGGCTGAGTGTCCGGCACCAAATCAATACTGAAGTTAATATCCCTGTCAGGCAGCATACCCGGCAGGTCTGCAAGAAATACATTAAAAAATCACGCACCACAGGAACAGAATCAATAGAAGGGGTCTCTACACTAATATCCCTCACAAAGGCCAAATAGGATAGACAACCCTTCTCAACCATCCGCTTGAGCCTTCAAGTATGAAATCACTATACCGGAAACATAGTCTATAGAACCGCTCCACTCAACCCTCGGCAACCCCGGCATCGCTAACATCATAGTCTTAGCGCGATAATCTAAAACAACATGGCATGGAGAAAACCAATCCATACCTAATATCACATAAAAATCAAGCATACTGAGCAGAAAAATATCTACTATATTCTCCAGACTCCCAAAAGTTACCACATATGGCCGATATACACAGTCCACAATAATAATACCGCCACCGGAGTAGATACATGAAAATATGAAACTAAAGACTCACCGGGCATATCTATAAAATAAGTGAAATACGAGGACACATATGAATAAGTGGAATCAAATCATCTGACACAATGACATCTGGTATGGAAAGGAGAGCATAGAAATGGGCCTGGCCGCCCCCTGACCGGCCTCTCCATCTCGGGCGTCCCCAAGCTGACTAAGCTCCACGCCTAGCTGGCTGGGCGGGTGGTGCAGTAACTTGTGCTGAAGTTGTAGGCTGACTCCTCTGCTTAGATGAACCTCCTGAAAGGCGGGGATAATATCTCTTGGTATGACCCAAATCACCACACTTAAAGAAACATCTCCCTGAAAATGGAGGTTGAACTGAATGGAACCCCAAGCACCAGAATAACTACTAGAAGGTCCTGACACAGATGAACCCTGAGCTGATGGTGCATGTGACTAACTCTGAGCTGGTAGTGTACTGAATGATGACTGATCGTGCTGATAACTGTGTGACCCGTGGCCAGATGATGCACCACGGTGAACTGGGTGAGCCATCTACCCCTAGCGTTCTAGAACTGACCCCCCAGAAGGAGCACCGCTAAACCTACCCTGTCCATGACGCCTCTTGGCCTCCCGCTCAACCCGCTCCTGGCTGCGAACCATCTCAATCTGATGAGAAATGTTGACAACCTCATCAAAAGTAGCACCAGACACTCTCTCTCTCTCTGTTCATAAGGAATCGCAGCTGAAAAGTGAGGCCATCTATGAACCTTCTGATCCTCTCTCTGTCTATGTGAACCAACCAGATAGCATGACGGGCCAACTCCGAGAATCTCATGTCACACTGCATCATAGACATATCACCTTGACGAAGCTTCTCAAACTATCTACACAGCTCCTCCCTGTGGGAGTGAGGGACGAACTTCTCCAGAAATATGACGGAGAACTGCTGCCATGTAAGGGGTGCTATACCGATCGGCCTACGCCTCTCGTAAGCCTCTCACCAACTGAATGTAGCTTAGAGAACTAAAAAGTAGTGAACGATACAACACTGGTCTCCACAATACCTACTGTACAGAGTATCCTCTGACACCTATCCAAGAAGCCCTGTGCATCCTCTCCCTCTGCACCACTGAAATATGAGGCTGGAGTCTCCCAAACCTCTCCAATCTACGCTGCTCATCCTCAGGCATAGCAGGAACCACATAGTCATGGGCAGCTGCAACTGGATGGGTTGGTGTTCAGAACTGGTCAAGGAAACACGTATAAGCATTCATCTATCATCGTAAGATAAATAAGAGTACATCAAATTCCTAAAATAATATGAATGTATCTTTGCATGGTCCTACGAAGACATGAAGGGTTTGATCACATCCATAGTCCTTACAAGCTACCCACCAATCCTACATGTCCACCAGTAAAACAGAAGCTCAGAAAGTTCAAGTCGGATATGTGTTTGAAGATAAAAGAGGAGGTCACCAAGCAGATAAAAGCCAAAGTTCTTAGGGTGTTCGAGTACCCTACTTGGTTAGCCAACATTGTGCTAGTTCCGAAGAAAGATGGGAAAGTCAAAGTATGTGTCGACTATCGAGATCTAAACAGAGTGAATCTCAAAGATGATTTCACATTACCTAATATACACATATTGATCGACAATTGTGCCAAACATGAACTCCAATCCTTTGTTGATTCTTTCGCGGGGTACCATCAGATCTGGATGGATGAGGAGGATGCTAAAAAGACATCATTCATTACGCTGTGGGGGATATATTGTTATAAAATGATGTCATTTGGTCTGAAGAATGCCGGAGCCACCTACATGAGAGCCATGACAACTATTTTCCACGACATGATACACAAAGAGATAGATGTGTACATGGATGATGTTATCGTCAAATCCAAAAGGAGTACGGATCACATAGCAGATCTAAGGTAATTCTTCGATCGACCTCAAAGGTATAATATGCAATTGAATCATGCAAAGTGTACTTTCGGAGTCCCTGCCGGAAAATTATTAGGATTCATCATATGTCGTAGAGGGATTGAGTTAGACCCATCAAAAGTTAAAGCAAGCCAAGACCTGCCACCTCCGAAGAATGAGAAATATGTGATGAGCTTTTTAAGGCGTCTCAATTACATCAGTCACTTCATAGCACAAACAACAGTGATATGTGAGCCGATCTTCAAAATGTTAAGGAAATATGTTGCAATAATTTGTCTGAAGAATGCCACAAAACCTTCGACAAAATCAAGGAGTATTTATCCCAACCGCCCGTTCTGGTCCCACCAGAGCCAGGAAGACCATTATTGCTTTATTTTTCTGTATTTGACGGAGCTTTCGGTTACGTTTTGGGATAACATGATGAAAGAAGAAGAAACAAGCAGGAAATATATTATCTGAGCAAGAACTTCACACCCTATGAAGCCCGTCACTCTTTGCTGGAACGCACCTGCTGCGCTTTGACATGGATAACTCATAAGTTGAAGCATTATTTCCGTGCATACACTTAATGCCTCATATAAAGGATGGATCCACAGAAATATATCTTTCAGAAGCCCACGCCTACGGTAAGTTAGCAAAGTAGAAAATATTGCTGAGTGAGTTCGACATCATCTATGTAACTCAGAAGGCAGTCAAAGGGCAAGCATTAGCGGATCATCTGGCATAAAATCCCGTAGAAGGAGAGTACGAACCATTAAAAACATCTTTTCCCAACGAGGAAGTGTCGTTCATGGGAGAAGATATCACCGAAGCATATGATGGTTGGAGAATGTTCTTCGATGGAGCAGCAAACTTCAACTAAGTAGGTATCGGAGCTGTCTTGGTATCAGAAACCAACCAAAACTAACTGGTATCCTAAAAACTCAGGTTTCCATGGACCAAAAATATGGAAGAATATGAGGCTTGCATCTTGGGACTCGGGCTGGCCATTGTCATGAATGTTCACAAGCTATTTGTAATTGGAGATTCTGATTTCTTGGTGCATCAGGTTTTAGGAGAGTGGGCTACAAAGAACACCAAAATATTTCCATATTTTCAGTATGTACAAGAGCTAATCAAAAGGTTCACAAAGATATAATTCAAACATGTTTTGAGGGTTCAAAACGAGTTTGCTGATGCACTGGCCACTTTTTCTTCCATGATACAACACCCAGAAAAGAACTTCATTGATCCTATCCCAATAGGAATCCATAAACAACCAACTTATTATCCGCATGTTGAAGAACAGAGTGATGTAAATCCCTAGTTTCACGATATCAAAAGGTACTTGGAAAGGGAGAATACCCAGAGACTGCTATTCATACTCAAAAGCACACACTCTGAGGGTTATCCAATCATTTCTTTCAAAGGGAGGGAACTCTGTGCAGAAGGACTCCAGACTTGGGATTACTACGGTGTGTCGATGCCAAGGAAGCATCCAAATTTCTCGAGGAAATACATGCTGGAACTTGCGGATCGCACATGAATGGCTTCGTCTTAGCCAAGAAAATAATAAGAGCAGGGTATTTCTTGGTGACTATGGAAGCATACTGCATTAAGTATGTTCAAAAGTGTCACCAATGCAAGATACATGATGATATGATACGAGTACCACCCAATGAACTTAAAGCAACAAGTGCACCCTGGCCTTTCTCCGTTTGGGCGTGGATTTCATCGGTCCAATGGAACCCGCTGCTTCAAATATGGGCATAAGTTCATTCTAGTGGCGATAGACTATTTCATAAAATGGTTGCGGTCGCATTCTACAAAGTTGTAACCAAGAATGTCGTGGCAGATTTTGTTCGGGACTGCATTGTTTGTCGTTCGGAGTACACAGTTAATCATCCCCGATAACGCTGCCAATCTCAACGGTGATCCGATGAAGGCCAGATGTGGAACCTTCAAAATCAAGCATAAGAATTCCACAACATCATGCTTCAAATGAACGAAGTCGTAGAAGCTGCCAACAAGAATATCAAGAAGATATTGAGGAAAATGATAGATAATTACAAACAATGGCACGACAAGCTGCCATTCTCTCTGCTCGGATATCATACCATGGTACGCACATCAACTGGGGCAACTCCTTACCTACTGGTTTATGGCACTGAAAGCAGTTATTCTTGTCAAAGTAGAAATCCATTCTTTAAGAATTATACAAGAAGCCGAGCTCAGCGATGCAAAATGGGTACAAAGCCGATACAAGAAAACTAGCTCTCAATGATGGTAACAGAATAAATGCAGTGTGTCACGATCAACTCTATCACAACAGTGTGGCAAGAGCCTTCAACAAAAAGGTCAGATCGAGGCAATTTACACTGGGGTAATTAGTGCTAAAATGAATCTTCCCACATCAAGATGAATCCAAGGGGAAGTTTTTACCCAATTGGCAGGGTCCCTATATGGTTCATCAAGTACTGACAGGAGAGAACTTATACTTGCATAAAGGGATGGAGAAATTTGGCCAAAACCTATCAACTCAGACTCAGTCAAAAGATACTATGTTTAGGATTGTTCGCGCTTATTCGCTTGATGTAACTGAACTAAGCTTGACTTGATTCCCATTTAAGAGGTGATACGTAGGAAGCCCTGTGGGTTTTGTCACATCTTAATAAGATCTTCATTTTTCCATGATCAAAAACTCAGGCGAGAACGCAAGTTCAGTCGTCATCGTCATGTGTAGAACAACCGAAAAAGTATTGTCAAAAGTATACATTTAAACTGGGCAGAATTTTTAGGAGGACCATCTAAATTCTAAGGAAATGAGGTTGAAATGTTTCTGAATGTATCACAGTCACCGATTCATCTAAATTATTTGATATCATACACTGCAATACATTTCAAACAACTATATTTTTTCAAATAATTTGTCAAATGCATACACTTTTTTTTTTCGAAAAGTTTGTTTCTATGACAGCCAGATGTTACCCAGGGTAACTTGAACGGGATCTCAAGATGAGAGTGAAGGCAAAGGAAGGAGTAAAGAGCACGAACCAACTATCCCCCGCAAACTCACAATTTTTCTTTGAACGCATGCATAAGGAATACAATAAGGGTATTCGAAAATACATAAACATATCAAAAATACTATCTTCATAACGACAACATACCAAACGCAACACATCTAGCTAAGAAATAATTCACTCTCTCATTGTCGCTCATCGCTTTTCTTGCATAAGGCTAAGCACTGCCTTCCCTTGCATGAGACTAAGCATTGTCTCTCTTTCTTGCATAAGGCTAAGCACTACCTTTCGCTGCATGAGACTAAGCATTGTCTCCTCTTATTGCATGAGGATAAGCATTTCCTCCCTAATTGTTTAAGGCTAGGCATTGTCTTTCCCTGCATGAGACTAAGAATTGTCTTCTCTTCTTGAATGAGGCTAAGCATTGTCTCCCTTGTTGCATAAGGCTAAGCATTGCCTTCCCCTACATGAGATGAAGCATTGTCTCCTCTTCTGTCATTGCCTCCCTAATTGCATTAGGCCAAGCACTGCCTTTCCCTGTATGCGACTAAGCATTCTCTCCTTTGCTTATATAAGGCCGAGCATTGCCTTTCTTCGCATGAGGATAAGCATTGCCTCTGTAATTTCATAAATTGAAGAACTGCCTTTTCTTTGCATAAGACTAAAATACTATCTCCACTACACTAAGGTCCAAGCATTATCCCCTTTAATCATCTAGGGCTAAGCACTGCCCTCATCTCACACAAGACTAACCTTGTCTTCTCTCGTCCTCGCACATGACTAAGCATCATGTCCTTGCATTTCATAGGTTGAAATATCTCCATTTGGTTCGAAGGCGTCATAGTCCGAAGGCATCAGCCTCATAGCCGAGAGACACCATTCCATGGCCTGAGGATCTCTTGAAAATTGCACATCATTATTCAAAGGAGTCATAGTCTGGAGGCACCATGTTACGACCCCAATCCTAAACCGGCCGTGATGGCGCCTATCTTGGAACTAGGCTATCCAATAATAACATATTTACAGTTTCTTTCAAAATTCCAACCAATTTCAAGCATTTCATAAAATGTACAGAATTTACTAAATACATTAGGCCAATAAACAGTGCAACAACCCCAAAACTCGGAGCCAACATGTCATGAGCATCTATGAGAGATAAGCCAAAAATGTATACTATTATAATACAAAACCTCCGAATAAATAGCTAGATACAACAATAAGGGAAAACAGATATATTGCGGAGGCTGAACAACTACCTCTATATCCCGCATTTCGGCTCCGCACGGAATAGATAGCTAATGCTTGGTATCTGCACCTGCATCAGCCCACAAGGGTGTAGGGAGTAATGCGAGTACGCCAAATGAGTAGTAATGAAAATAAATCAAGTCTAAGCGGCAAGAAAACACATAAAAATCAATATCATCCATTCACAATATGCACAGCCTTTCTTTCCAACAGTATATACATAGATATATGAAATAACCATGCCTTAAAACCAACTTCAGAAAAATCCTTTGAAAATGTATATTTTCAACAATTTCAAACCGAAAGATTTAGTATGAAAATGAAATAAATGATAAGTAACCCCTCCGGCAAAAACATGAATCATAAATAACCCCTCGGGAAGAACATCACTCAGCACCTCACAGCCACTCAGTATCAGCCCCTCGGGCAACCTCACGGTCACTCATGCCTCCCAATCACTCATCACTCAGCACTCAGTAGCTACCTGCGCTCATTAGGGGTGTGTACAGACTCCGGAGGGGCTCCTTCATCCCAAGCGCTAATATCAATCCATCTCGTGGCGTATCATATCCTCACAACCAGACCCTCAGCCTCACTCAGTATAACCTCTCAAAAGCCCCTCGGGCAAATCAGTAAAATGGGGTACTCGACCCAAAACATCATTTTAAATCTCAGAGTAGTGTAAATTAGGCTGAGTTTAGAAAATAGTAAGCACAATGTGACTGAGTGAAATCATCAATAAACAGTGAGGAAAACAGCAGTAAAAAGCCCCCAAGGAGTCTAACCAGGTCGACACAAAGCCCCAAACATAGCTTATATCCCAAATATTGCAAAAATCTTTAGAACACAATTTAACATAAGGTTTTGAGTAAAATACGCAACTCAATAGTTGTCGCGGAGAGGACCAAGTCCAATCCAAAAATCAGTGCGTGTCACATACTCGTCATCCGACATGTTCGCCATTCTAAAATCAGTGAGAAATATGAAGTTCGGGGTATCATACCCTCAGGACAAGATTTATAACCATTACTTACCTCTACCGGGCCACAATACAAGTCTGCTATGCTCTTGCCCCTCAAATTGGCTCCCGATTCCTCCGAATCTAACCAAAACCAGTTTAACATCATTAATATATATTAAAGGAACACAACCCAATCGAAAACTATCAATTTATACAAGAATCTCGAAATTCGGCCAAACCCGAGCCCCGGGGCCACATCTCGGAATTCGATCAAATCTACATCACTAAAAACCTCATCCTCCCACGATTCTACACATACCAAAAACACCATAATCGGACCACAATTGCCTACCCAAATTGCCAAAAGAATTTTCCAATCCTCCACCCATTTTTCCCAACCTTTTTCTACTTTAATCCTTTAATTTACAAGCCTAATCCAAACAAAATAGCATACAAACGACTTTAATAACCCAGGAACTTACCTCCACTAAAGACTCATAATTTACATGCAACAACGGTAGAATGACTAAAATTTCGCGGAGGCTTCTTTTATATTGTTCTGCCCAGCAATTCCGCACCCACGGACCTTTAATCGCACCTGCGGACCCGCACCTGCTGACCCGCACCCGCAGTCCCAGGTGCGCACCTATGAAATCCCACTAACGGACCAATTTTTGCACCTGCGATCTTTTCTCAGCACCTGCGGCTTCGCAGGTGCGGCCAACTCTTCGCACCTGCGGACTCCTCCTGACTAGCCTCTTCTCGCACCTACGCATGGTCTTTCGCACCTACGACGTTGCACCTGCAGCTACCCATCCGCAGGTGCGGCCAACACCAGAAACTTACACCAGCAGCCATTTGCTGCATTATCCTAAGTTTAAAACTCCGCAACCCAACGGAAATCAATCCCGAGCCCCTTAGGGCCCCAATAAAACATACCAACACACCCCATAGAATTATTCAAACTTAGTCGAGCCTTCGAAACACCAAAATCAACATGAAAACACCAAAACTACATCAAATTCACGCCTCTGAACTTTGAAACTTCCAAATTTCGCCAACTACGCCGAAACCAAACAAAACACCTCTGATTGACCTAAAATTTTGCATACATATCCAAAATGACATTACATACCTGTTCCAACTTCCGGAATCCCATTTCGACCCCGATAGCCTATTTTCCACTGCCGACCGGAAATCGCCAAAAACTTACTTCCGCCAATTCAAGCCAAATTCTACACCGGACATCAAAACTTCATTCCGAACACACTCCTAAGTCCCAAATCACCTAATGAAATTATTCGAGCTATAAAATCCGCATTCCGAGGTCATTCACCAATAAGTCAACTCTCAATTGACTTTTTCAACTATTAGGCTACTTTAGGAGACTAAATGCCTCAATTCTCACCATGACCACTCCGAACTCAAACCAACTGACCCAACACAGCATAGACAGGCTAAGCAATATATGATAATGCATAAATTGGGGAAATGGGGTAAATCTCACGGGACGACCGGTCGGGTCGTTACACACCATCTTCATGTCCCGAGGACACCATTTAATGGTCTGTGAATCCTTTATCATACGCTTCATGGCCCAGGACGTCATGGTCTAAGGATATCATCCTCGTCGTCCAAAGACAACCTTTATGGCCCAAAGGGAATTTGCATCACGTTAAAATTCTCGCAGTAACCCATATATATTTGCATGCACCACGTTTTAAGTTTTACAGGTAATCCAGGAGGTAATCGTTCTACAAACGGGAGTAATCTTCGCTCTGGTTTTCGTTCACAACGTTCACATCCTTCGATTTTTTCAAACGTAACCAACTACCAGTAATTGGATACCTCTTACTCTATGACCGTTCAGATATCTGCCTTGTGACACACCCGTAACGTTCATTTCAGATTAATGACTCCACCCAAATTCGCATGTTACTTACAACATTGTCCTACCCAAAAGAACCTTTCTGAAACATACGACAATTCTTATAATAACTCCATCGATTTTGTTCATCGTTGGATCCAGATCTACGCACGGCATGACTCCCATAACACTAGGGATATGTAGGTTACTCATGAACTAAGATTCGGCCCCCATTTTTAAAATCACATTTTTCCCATTCAACTCGGCCAAAATAGGTCAACATTTCTTTACCTGACAACTCTTTCATCATTCTCGGGTAAAGAGGGGCAGTTGTTGATACCCAAATTTTCCCTCATATTTTTCCAAACAGTACATATACTTTCAAAATGTCATTTTGCATCATTACTTAGTCTACAAGAGTCATATGATCACTTTCTATAATTTTTCCATAATTTTCAAAGATTTAAAATTAATTTTCTTGCATTGAATTACTTGAATATTTACTAACTATTCCTTTAAATTATTTTGTGATGAACTAATCATTCAAAAAATATATATTGCATCCACATACATGTTGCAAATATTTTTTACTTCATTTTATATAATTTTGTTGGTATTTTTACGCTATTTACACAATCTTGCAATAATGGTCTATATTTCGCAATTTCTTGCATTTGTCATTTTATTCAAGGTCCAAATAAATTCTACATTTTATAATATTCTACTATTATTTAAAAGTACTAGTTTTCATAAATAGCATTTTTTATTTTATTTAACTATTTTATTAAATTATTTTCCCCTTATTCTCTTATTTTTAAAATCTGGTCTGAATTAGGCTAATTTCGGACCAATTAAGGTCCAAATGAACCAGCCTACGCTGATTAAACCACAGAAGCCCAACCCCAAGCAACCCAATAGGTCTTCCTAATCCAAAACCCGACCCAGATCCATTTAAATCTCAGTCGTTGATCAAAAGCGATCAACGGCTCACAACACCCCTCCTCCCTTTCCATAAACCCCCCATAACCTAACCCTAATCCCTATTTAATAAATGCAACTGCCTCTATTCTCTCTGTTCCTCTCTTCCGCTTCACAAACCCTAGCCGCCACACCCTATAATTCTCTCCGATTCCGACCCTGATATGGAATCCTCTTACGATTTGTCTTCCATATATGCTCCATCTCCGTGTTACTTACTCAATTTTTGTATCACTTATTACTTGCCTATTTTTGGCAGTATCCGACCTGGAATCATGTGAAAACCATCTTCAATCTTCAAGATATAGGCGGTATTCCATCTATATACATTCATGGCAAGGCAATATGAAGCCAATTCACCAAAATCTGGTCGATTCTCTTATTTCTATCGAACTAGGGTTTGCAATTTTATACTTTTCCATTTACCCGTTCCATGCATGCGGTATTTTCTTCCCATGTTTATGTTTGATTGATTGTTTTAATTGTTTGCTTGTTCAATTCCTACCACTATATAAACCCCTCCCAACTTCCCCTTTTAAAACGACCTAAGTTATCACTGCTATTGCACTCAATACATCTCTCCCATCTGTTAATCTTCTCTGAAATACTTGTCTCTTTGGCCGGCTGAAATCCAAGGGCATAATATTATCAAGCTCCTCCAATGCAAGCACTGCTTGGGGCCCTTACGAGGCTCTTGTGAACTATGAAGCATCGGAGACCTGGGGTTCTTGATACTAATATTTTAAGCTCTTTGTTATTATTTTACTCGTCTTATTTTGCAACTGGTTAGTGCTTTTAATCATTGCAATGTGAAATATTTCTTTTCTGCATACCTATATGTGTTTGAATTATGTGAGCATGATTTAGTTGTGAATCCCTGATATTGCATTGCTATAATAATGTTCAATACTCCCTGGCATTATATATTTTTGATAGTTGAATGCATTGTAGTACATGTTATAGTTTCCTGTTTGTTTCATAGTTTGTGTTAGGCTAATATGTGTTCTTCAATATGGCATGCGTTCTATGTTGGTTTTCCTTGTTCTCTTCTGGAATCAGTTCTGCACCTTTGTATATTTTCTAGCATCCGAACATGTTTTAGTTTTGAGTTTCAATGCATGCCTCTTTTATGTTTTCTTTTAATGAATCTGACTGCCATGACTATCTGTTGTTGGTTACAAAATCTTCTTCATGCCTTGCTTTGGATACTACTAAAACTCTGTGAAATCATCCCTCTACTTTAAATGAATCATTAAGTATTGAGTCTTGTGTTTAATCGACTATTCTTTTCATAATAGCCACCACTATATGGGTTTCATGTTGCAATACTGCTTTAAGGGTCTACTCTAAAAATGTTGCCTTGCTATTTGTAATCGTGAGCTTTAGCACCACCAAATTTTTTAGGATAAACATCCCATTTTCCGTGTTATGTATGTTAATGAGTAGCTAATCTATCCATTTTCATGCCATAAGATTCTGTACTACGATTTATTCCCCATCATGTTGAGATTTCTTGATATTGGCAAGTTTGTATCATTAGTATGTTGATATGCCATCTGGAACTTTATTAGAATTGTCATGCTGGAACTTTCATTGCACTAGACTGACATTTGAAATCCTTTAGGTTAATACCCTATTATGAATTTTTGTGGCATTGTGCACCCTTATATGTTGATCCTAATTTAAGAAAATCTCATTCCCCTAACTCTCTTAATATACTTCTCTGCCCAATATGTTATCTTTTTCTAAGTGTTTGAACCTGTAATATCAGTTTTCTCTCTAAGTATTGTTGATTCTCTTGACTTGCATGTTCCTTGTTTAAATCAACCCTGCTATGTCTGCTTCTATAATACGAAATGCAGCTCTTCAAATTCTATCACTTAGTCATTGTTAAGTAGGTTGATTGTCTGTGTAGTCTGGTTAAGTTGTGCATATACTGTTGCTGGGTAAGAAGGTCTTCCCTTTGGGCCTAGTGTGGATCCTTGTGCGAATTTGAATTGATCAATTGATATACTCTGAGGTTTAAGGTGTATTTGGACCTGGGTTTGCTGCACGTACGAGGGAAGAGCCTACTGAAGGCCCAGACTTTACTGGGTTACAGTTGTTTGGGCCTTCTATGTATACTGAACCTGTATTTTTAATATGTGGAACTCGCACTTGTATTCATTAATTCTAGGTGTGTAATAATTTTTTAATTGAACAGATGGGGAGATTAGTAAAAGGGGTAAGGTATTTTATTTTTGTACAATGGGTAGAAAGCATGTGCTATACTTGTTGTTTTGGCCCTCATGCGTTGCACACTAGTAGAAGCCATGCCTATACTAACCACACGCTCACTCAACATGTTTACTATCTAAGCATGAGCTTAAGTACTGTATTTGTTCCCCATGTCTACTGCTTTGCATTGCTAGACAACATGCTTGTAGGAAACAAATGTCAGTAAATTTTCATCGAATTTGTGTAACTACAGAATATTCCTAGATACCATGCCTATAGTATCACTTATACTCATCTAGATATCATGTCTATAGGACCTTAATTGACTAATTAGCTACTATTATTATTATATCTATCATATTGTTCCCTTAGAAAACATGCCTATAGGAGCGAAGTGTTATAGAATCAGTTTAATTGCCAACTCTTAGAAATCTTGCCTATAAGATTCTGTTACACACCTAGAAACGTATGCTAATAAAATTGAACGCGGGTAATTTTTAAGCTCTCAAACGGTTTTACTGCCTCATTGCGCGAACAATTTAGAGATTATTCCTATAGGATTTGTAATACCTATAACCTGTAAATTCGTTGCTCTAAAACAACAACACTGCTTGTACGCTTGAAATAAAAATAGGATAGAAGCCATGCCTATAAGAGTTTATGACTCTAATTTGCCTCAAATCTGAAACTGTCTACCGCCTAATGTAAGAATCTACCCGCGTGTATTTGTTTCTTATATGTGGAGGCTAACTTGGGCCTTTAACTGTCTTTACATGAAGTCCTACTTGTTTTGAATGTCGATTAGTTTTATCATTTTGAGCAACCTAAGTAATGTCTTGAACCACCCAAATAGAGGTCCAATGCCTCATGGAATGTAGGCATGGGACGGGTAGTGCACACATAGGCTACGACTTAGAATTGAATTAGAGCACCTTTAGGTAAACAACTTTAATATAGTAATTGGGTAGAAGGAGATAATACTCTGTGCCGCTGAATAATATGAGCAACTCCTATCTAAAAGGAGTTGCGAAGTATTATTTATGTTGCAATGGGTGATCCTTTAGGCTAAAAAACTTAGGACCCCCCTCCCCCGTTTTCTTTATATCTACATTTAATCGTTTAAACATTGTAGTTGTATACTTGTAGTCCTTAAGATTTGTACCAATTTTGTTATAATGAACTTCTTCTACCTTTACATCATCTTTGTTTATTTGATCACCTAGTCTAATTACATAATACACATAGTTCTAAGTTTGGATGGGACCCATAGTTGTGGACTTCAAACAATTCCTAGCACCTTCTCTTTGAGGTAAATCGTTAGTGGTGACTCTTCTCTTTTAATACTCATTTAAAAGATTTGTCACATGTCGAAGGCCGCCTTCACGAGAAAAAAGGGGCACAACACGTACACCCCACACTTACTTTTCTTAATAACAACGGCCTTCTCTTTCATTCCCTTCATCATCCACTCAACACTTGCAGTTGGCTTCTCCTTTTTCACTCCATTTGCTACATTTTTATCAAACGTCACCGTCTCCTCACCCACTCTAAGCATGAGATTTTTATCATGTATATCCAGTAAAGATCTACCCATTGCTAAACATGATCTTCCTAGGATGAGGGGGGCCTCATTTTTCTCCTCCATATTCACTACTATGAAATCTACAGGAAATACGAACTTATCCACCCACACAAAAACTATCTTCTACTATCCCATCAGGTGTTATAGACGTTTGGTCTGCCAGCTGCAAAGATATGGGCAATTGACCTTATCTCTCCAATCTCCTTCTCTAGTTTCCTATAAATAGACAATGGAATTAGATTAATTGAGGCACTAGAATCACATAAATATTTATCAAAGTTAAGAGTGCCTAAAGAGCAAGGTATCATAAAACTCCCTGGATCTACACACTTTTGTGGGAGTTTATTTTACAATATTGCACTACAATGCTCTGTGAGTTTGACCACTGAGGTCTCTTTTATCTTCCTCTTATTTGTCAGGATCTCCTTCAATAATTTGGCATAAGATGGCATTTGTGAGGGAACTTCAGTGAATGGAAAATTTACATAAACATGCCTCAGCATATCTAAATCTCTCAAATTGCTTGTCCAGCTTTTCTCTATACAACTTTTGGGAAAAAGGTAGAGCAGGCATGTGCTTGTTCTCTTCCTTAGATTCTTCATTTCTTGAAATTTCCTCCTTATCCTTTTTCTATACTCCCTTTCTTACCTTTCTTATTTTTACCATCTTTAATTTTTAGCTCCTTCCCACTTTCTTCTTCAGGCACAACTTATTTTTGAATTGGGGTGGGATCTTTCATCACATTCCCGCTTTGTAGGTCACAACATTTACCGTTTCTTGGGAATTCCTTTCAGTATCAGCTGGCAGAGTACTTGGGGTTCTCTCAGATAATATAGTTGTAATTTGTCCCACTTGTCTATCCAAGTTACGCAAACCTGTCCCGAGTTCATTGATAGCTGCACCATAAGCATCTAGCCTCCCATCCATCTTGATAATAAATGACTTCGTTAGATCTTCTAACCCATAATAAATTGGCTATTGAGACTGAAACTGCAGCCTTGGTTGATTCACAAGCCTAGGAGCTCCTTGAAATTTGGATTTTTTTTGTTACCATGCATAAGTTGTACCCCCGGGTGAACTCAATGCAAGCCCGGGGTGCTTCTGACTCATTGTGCTGAATTTATAATTACCTACAACATTAAATTCCTCAGTTGAGTCTTGACACTAATGAGTAGAGTGTCCTCTTCCAAATATGTCACATGCTGCATGAGGCTCATTATATATTGAAGCTAAGGTCAGCTTCCTTATTTCTTTTGCAATGGAATCACGAAGTACCTGCACAGATGTGTTAACATCAATCTAGTGAACACCAGTAGATCTTCTTCTTTCAGCAACTTGATAGGGCCACTGATTTGCATCTTCAGACAACTCATCAAGAATAGTAACTATCTCCTCTAGAGTCATTTTCATCAATGGGCCTCCAACTGCATTACTAAATGTTCTCCTTGCGGTTAGTTTCAATCCATCCCTAATGTCCTGGAGTTGCATCCAGAGTTCAATTCTTCTATGTTCACACTTTCGCTTTATCTCCTTAAACCTCGCCCAATCTTCAAACACAGTTTCAGTCTCATTTTGGCAGAAGTTATGGATTTATTTTCTAAACTTGCCCGTTTTAGTTGAGGAGAAATATTTAGCAAGAAATTATTTAGTCATCTCCTCCCATATTCTAATTGATGCCTGGGGAAAGCTTCGAAACCAATGTTTTTCATCATCTTTAAGTATGAAGGATAATGCCCTTAGATAAACTGCATCTTGTGGCACACCATTATATTGAAAGGTGTTCATAATCTCCTCGAAGTCCATCAGATGATTGTTTGGATCTTCATTCTGCTTTCCTCTTAAGACACAACTGTTTTGAAGGGTTTGGAGCAACGCTTGCTTTAACTCGAAATTGTTGGCTGCAACTTGAGGTGGTCTCACACTTGATAAGCCTTGGTTGTAGACCGGTCTAGCATACTCAGCAAGTGGTCTCCCTTGGCCGAGAGTTATGTTTACGAATTGGTTTACACCCAAGGGATGATTCTGAGCCATTCTTCGAGCCCTTTCATCCTTCAGGGAGCTTGTTCTCACAAGCAGCAGAAAAATGTACAGTCGCACCGCCCCACGCGCCCCCGCAGTGGGCCTTTTCCTGAGTATAAATTTTTCTTGCATTTTTTATATCCAGACGTGGTTTTCAACCTCCGAACGCAATTCTGGCATACTCTCTTAGGTTTTTACTCACTCTTCCAGGAATAAAACACACAATTAGTGCAAAAAACTAGAGATTAAAGATCAAAGTCAATTAAAGTGCAGTCAATTGGAGTGCAATAAGTGACTAAAAATGAGATTATAGCCTACCATCAAGTGATGAGAAGGAAAAGAGAATATAGAGGTTTAGAAGGCTCCAACCACTATCATACAGTGAGGCTGAGTGAGAGAATGCTCAAATCTTCTTGGATAGGTGCTAGAGGATTCTTCGCACAACCAGTATTCTAGAGCCTAGTGACTTCTTATTTACTACTTTTCAGTTGACTATATCATATTTTAGAGGTTGGGAGGCCTATTAGAGGAGCAGTCAAACCAGTGTAGTGACACCTTTATAGCATGAGTTCTCCATTCTCTTCTTGGAGAAGTTTTTGCCACACACCTGCTGGAAAGAGCTGCGCAGGCAGTTCGAGCAGCTATATCAGGATGGCGTGTCTGTGATCCCATATGAGATGTGGTTTTTGGAGTTGGCTTGTCATACAGTTTGGTTGGTTCCCACTGAGAGTGAGAGGATTAGGAGGTTCATTGATGGCCTCACCTATCATTAGCATTTTGTTATGACTCGGGAGAGCATATCAGGTGCTAGGTTTGACGATGTGGTTCATATTGCTTGGTGGCTGGAGTTGGTCCATAGCCAAGAGTGTGAGGAGAGGGAGGCCAAGAGGCCTCGTGGTTTGGGTTGTTTCAGCGGTGTTTATTCTGGGGGTCAGTCTCATCACATCTGGGGTCGTCCTTGTATGCCCGCTCAGACGGCTTGTCCAGCTCATCATGGTGCATCAATTAGCAATGGTTCTTATGGTGGTCATTCGGTTCAATCATTATTCAGTGCATTACCAGCAGAGAGTTCTCACCGTCCCTTGTCTGCTTAGGTTTCTACGAGCAGTTCCTTGGGTTATCAGGAGCAACAACTCCATTAGAGGAGGGGTTGTTTTTGAGTGTGGGGACCTGAGTCAACTCGAGTGGTACGATGAATACGTGTTTTATTTGATCTCCAATCCTTACAAAAACTTTGTGACTTTGGAACCTATGAACTTGCACCGTGTTCGCAAGCAATCTCTCTTGGTATTCCAAATCGGTAGATGATGTGGTCCCATATAAAATCAACCACTTCCCGTTCTCCAATCTCTTGGTAAGCACCTCTTTAACCCTTTTAGTAAAATAGTTAGTTAAAACTGAAAGAAATCTTACCTTAATGGGCCCTTATGATAAGGGACCAACTATGTCAGTTTGTCCTAGGGGTTGTCTATTATCCGTGTCTAGTAGAATCTTAATTATGGATGTGTAGCGTGTCACATTTATAATCAGGAGGCTACTTGACATCTATAGTTGTTACCATCTTCCTGAATCTAGATTGTGCTTAGAGTTGAGTCGTAAGTGTTCATCTCTAGTATTCACCTTATTTTCTTTAGCAATGCCTTAAACTAGGAAGTAAGCGATTAGTAGATGGCTTGATACAGCTACGGGAGAGGGTACCAGTCAGGTGCCTCTAGCCAGAGCAGGCCAAAGTGAGGCTCAAAGTGAGATTTCGTCTCATACCTCATCTACTCTGTCTCCATCAGAGGATATTAGGAGGGACCCAGCACCTCCAATTCCTCTGTCTAGAACTACAAACCACAATATGCACAGTGCGGTGCAGTTATTGACTAGATTGATAGATGCTTATGCTTAGAGGCAGAATACCAGTGCTGTTGATAAACTGGTTAATGCAAGAGTTCATGATTTTATTAATCTTAACCCTCTGGTGTTTACTGGTTCAAACCCAAAAAAGGACCTGCTGACTTTTTTTTATCAAGTTCATCATACACTACGGGTTATGCACGCTAGTGATACTGAGGTAGTAGAGTTGGCTTCTTATTGGTTATGAGAGTTAGCAATTTTCTGGTATGAGAGTTGGCAGAGATCTAGGGGTATGAACGCTCTTCTAGCTGTGTGAAAGGAATATTTTGATGCCTTTCATCGTCACTACTTTCTAATTGAGATATGACGAGCTAGAGCTGATAAGTTCTTGAACCTTCAAAAAGGTAATATGAGTGAGCGAGAGTATAGTATGCAGTTTGACTCTTTAGCAAGGTATGCTCCCCATATGGTGGCAGAGATGAGCGATAGGGTGCACCTTTTCGTGAATGGGTTGGGACCACATTTGATAAATGAGTGCACGACAACCTCCTTTGTGGGGGGCATGGATATTTCCCATATTCAGGCTTATGACCAAACACTAGAGGATCGTAAGCGCCAGCAAAGGCAGATATGGAGCAAAATGGGGGCCAACATAAAAGAGAGAGATTCGCAGGGTATTCTGGTGACTTCAGAGATAGTATCAGGACCCAGTCTTTGAGGTGTTTAGTACCACATGTAGCTAGTGCTCCTCCACAGTTTCAGAGGCCTCGATATGATCGATTGACCTATTATTGTCCATGTCAGATTTCGCGGGCATCAGGCTCGTAATATCATAGGGATACTAGTCACATCAGACCCCCAACACCCCATTGTGATCGGTGTGGCAAGGCCCACTTTGGACTATGTCGTCGAGGTTTTGATGCATGCTATTCTTTTGGACAACCTGGCCATATAAGGAGGGATTGTCCAAACAGAGGTGGTGGTGGTATGGCTCAGCCGACTAGATCTATGTCTGGTTCATCCTCATCAGTTTGACCTCCAGTATAGAATGTTCAGCAGTCAACAGGTCGTGGTAGAGGTAGAGGTGGAGTGTCAAGTTCGAGTGGTACTCAAAATCGAATCTATGCTCTAGTAGGTCGATCGGATCTCGAGTCGTCTCCGGATGTTGTTACATGTTTATTGTCTGTATTTTCTTATGATGTATATGCGCTGATTGATTCGGAATCTACATTATCTTATGTTACACCCTTTGTGGCTAATAAGTGTGGCGTTGAACCTTTATTGATATGCAAACCACTTGTGGTATACACACTGATAGGATAATTATGTGATTGCTAGAAGGGTATATTGAGGTTGCACAGTGATGATTTGTAGTCGTCAAACCTCAGAATATTTATTAGAGTTAGAAATGGTTGATTTCGATATGATAATGGGAATGGACTGGTTGGCCTTGGCCTCATGCTATGCAAGTGTTGATGGTCATACAAAGATGGTTAGGTTTCAGTTTCCTGGTGAACTCTTCATTGAATAGAAGGTGGAACATTGCTATGCCAAACAGTAGGTTTTTACCTATCTTTAGGCAAGGAAGAATATCTCAAAAGATTACATTTATCATCTCGTTCGCGTTAGGGATGCGGAGGCGAAGCCTCCTACTTTACAATAAATCCCCGTAGTCAATGAATTTCCAGATGTTTTCCCATATGAACTCCCAGGCCTTCCTCGTGCAAGGGAAATTGAGTTTAGCATTGATGTGTTTCCTGACACTCAACCGATATCTATCCCTCCATACAGGTTGGCACCGGTAGAGTTGCGAGAGATGAAGGCGTAGTTGAAAGACTTTCTGGATAAGGGCTTAAGTAGGCCCAACACTTCACCTTGGAGTGTACCATTCTTGTTCGTGCAGAATAAAGACGGGTCATTAAGGATGTGTATTGATTATCAACAGTTGAATAAGGTTACTATAAAGAACAAGTATCCATTTCCAAGGATTTACGACTTGTTTGACCAACTCTAGGGTGACAAGTCTTTCTCCAAGATTGACTTACATCCAGGGTATCATCAGGTGAGGGTTAGGGAGAAGGATATTCTCAAGACGGCCTTACGAACCAGATATTGGCACTTTGAGTTCTTGGTGATGTCATTCAGGATAACAAATGCCCCTGCAGGTTTTATGGATCTCATGAATAGTGTATTCAGACCCTATCTTGATGTGTTCGTGATCGTATTCATTGATGATATTCTGGCGTATTCTCGTTCGGAGGCGGAACATGTTGTACACTTGCGAATAGTATTACAGACTTTTCAGGATTGTAAGTTATATGTTAAGCTCTCCAAATGTTAATTCAGGGTAAACTCAGTATCATTCCTAGGCCATGTGATATCTGACGAGGCTATTTGTGTCGACACTCAGGAGATCAATGCAATGAAGAATTGGTCGAGACCTACAACACCGTTAGAAATCCACAACTTCCTGGGGCTAGCAGGATATTATAGGCGGTTTGTAGAAGGGTTTCCTCTATATCAGCACCATTGACTAAGTTAACACAGAAAACTACCATGTTCTAGTAGTCTGACACTTGTAAACGTAGTTTTTAGGAGCTAAAGAATCAATTGACTTTCGCGCCAGTGCTCACTTTCCCAGAAGGAACAGAAGGTTATGTGGCTTATTATGATGCCTCAGGTATAGGTTTGGGGTCCGTATTGACGCAACGTGGGAATATGATTTCTTATTCATCGAGACAATTGAAGAAACATGAAAATAATTACCCAAATAATGATTCGGAGTTGGCTGCAGTAATATATGTTTTGAAGATATGGAGGCACTACTTATATTGCGTCCATGTTGACATCTACACATATCACAAGAGTTTAGAATACTTCTTCAAGTAGAAGGAGTTGGATTTGAGGCAGCGTAAGTGGATTGAATTAGTGAAAGACTATGATGGCAAGATATTGTACGATCCCGGTAAAGCCAACGTTGTGGCAGACGCTCTCAGTCGTAAGTCAATGGAAGATTAGTACACATTGAGGCAGTTAGACAAGGGTTGACTAAAGAGCTTCATCAACTGGACAACATGAGAATCAGATTTTTAGACTTTGATGACTGAGGTGCTACTGCATAGAATATATCAGAATCATCTTTGGTAGTCGAGGTAAAAGCACGACAATATAAAGATCCAAACTTAGTACGATTGAGAGAGGGCATTCAGCATCGTAAGATTACTGCTTTCGAGATCGGAGGAGATGGGGAACTGAGATACCGGGCCGATTATGTGTGCCTAATATGGTAGGGTTGCGAGAGAATATTATGATTGAGATTCATCAGACCCGATATTCCATCCATTCCCATAGGACAAAGATGTATCATGACGTTAAAGAGCAGTATTGGCGGGATATCATGAAGAAGTCTATTGCAGAATTTGTAGCCCAGTATCAACAAGTAAAGATCGAGCATTAGAAACCTAGTAGATTGATTTTGAATATAGAGATTCGACCCGGAAAAGGGAGGTGATCAATATCGGCTTCATTATTGGATTTCCTCGGTCTTATCATAAGTTTGACTCCATCTGGGTGATAGTTGATCGACTTACAAAATCTACCAATTTTCTGCTAGCTAAGAAAACTTACACGGCTAAAGATTCTGCCAGTTGTATATCAAGGAGATTGTTAGGCTTCATGGTATGCCAGTATCTATTATATCAGACTGAGGAGCTCAATTTACGGTTAAATTTTGGAGGTCTTCTCAGAAAGGGTTTACGTACACAAGTGAATCTCAGCACTGCATTCCATCCACAGATTGACGGGCAGGCTGAATGTAACATTTAGACACTTGAAGATATGCTACGAGCATGTGTTATAGATTTCAAGGGAAATTGGGATGACCATCTTCCACTCATAGAATTTGCATACAATAATAACTACCATTCCAGTATTAAAATGTCATTGTACGAGGCACTGTACGAGAGGAATGTAGATCACCAATTTGATGGTTTGATGTCTGTGAAACATAATAATTTGGGCCAGATTTGATTCACCAAGCCATTGAGAAGATGAAAGTGATACAAGAGAGACAAAGGACAGCGCAAAGAAGACAAAAGTCTTATTCCGAAAATCAACGTTGTGATCTCGAGTTTGAGGTTAGTGATTGGGTTTACCTAAGGATCTCACCGATGAAGGGTGTTATGCGTTTTGGGAAGAAAGGTAAGTTGAGTATGCGGTATATCGGATCGTACAAAAGTTTTTGACGAATTGGACAGGTTGCTTATGCGTTAGAATTTCCATCCGAATTGGAATTTCTCCACCTGCTATTCCATGTATATATGTTGAACATATGTATTGGACACCCTTCTCGTGTCATCCCTATAAAAGGTGTACAAGTTATGGAGGATGTATCCTATGAGGAAGTTCCAGTGGCAATATAAGATAGGCAAGTCCGCAAGCTAAGAACAAAGGATGTAGCTTCGATCAAAGTATTGTGGAGGTACAAGGATACGGAAGAAATTACATGGGAAGCAGTAGATGAGATAAAGTCAAAATACCCTTGATGTCAGGGGAACGCAGGACGCAATGGAAGCTGAAACGGCTCTATGAGGTAAGAAATAGGTTGAGAATACTCTTTCTTAATATGGTGAAAAATGGATAAAACCCCGACTTTCAGCTATTTTAATACCTAGACGTCACGTGTTCTTCGCATTCGTGAAGAACCTGATGCATTCACAATGCACTAGCCCAACCGGCCTTCGCGTTAGGTACTCTATGCGTTCGTGAAGACCTAAGTTCCCGCCTATCTTCACGTTCATGAGCAAAGGTCTGTGTTCCCAGAGAGTAACCATCTGCCAGCCCCAATATTCCTCTTCGCTTTCGCGAGAGAAACTTTGAGATCGTGAACCACAAATCCAGACACTAGAAAAAAGTGTTGCAGAAGCTCAAAATGATCCTATACTCACCCTAACCCCTCGGGCTCCAAACCAATCATGCACTCAAGTGTACTAACATCATATGAACTCGTTCGCACGATCAAAACACCAAAATAATATCTAGAACCACGTATCAGACATCAAAACGCATAAAATTCAAAAGTAAACTTAGGAACCTCTAGAAATAAACCAAGCTTGCGAATCCTATCAAACCAACTCTGAATTGCTCCAAATTATGCAGACATGTTTCAAATAGCAAAATGACCTATATCAATTCCCAAAACCAAAATACGAACCTGATAGCCATAAATTCAACCTACGGTTAAACATAGGAGATTTTCAAACATTCAAATTGCTAACTTTTGGCAAAATAAGTCAAATCAACCTAGGGACCTCTGAATTCAATTCCGGGCGCATGCCCAAATCCAAAATCACGATATAGATCTACCAGAATTGTCAAAACTTCGATCCTGGGTTGTTTACACAATATATTGACCATAGTCAACTCAAGTTATTTTTAAAGCAAAAATTCAAATTTTTCTTCATATTTTTACATAAAACTTTCTCAAAAAAGACATGGACCGCACACACAAATCAAATATCAAATGAAGATAATAGAGGTCTCGGAACACGAAAATAAGATCTAATACTCAAAACGACCTATCTGGTCATCAGAGATGGTTGCATAATGGTTGGTTATAAACGCTGTTATTCTCTTTAACGAGCGCTCATTGAATGCTATCCCATGTGAAATCTTTGAATCTTTATTGTCCCGTCTTCGGAATTAATCCAGCATCGGTCACATACTTCTATCCAATGCCTGTTATTTTCTGACTCACGTCCCACTTGTCTTCAGCTCCACATGTCATCCCTTAATTTGTCCAACTGTCGCTATCCAATTTTATCGTATACAGATGGTCCCCCTACGTTTTGGTCACAATACTTTATTTTCACCGGGAAGTAGAGTAAATCCCTCCCCTTAGCGGATAAGTTTCTGAATAATTTCTAACATTTGAAAGGATGCACGTCTCTTCACATTTAATGACCCGAATACGTGTTACCCCATGATTTATCAAATATATTTTCCAGTTCTCAAGGTAATCATGGCCACGATTTTTGCTGCCTATATCTTCTCCACTACTCCTCATTTTACTCTTTACCTTTTACAACTTCTTCTTATTCTTATTCTTATCTAATTTATCTTAGAGACATTTTTCAACATTCAACTTTCTCAGTAAACATTTTCTCCATAAAAATGTCTTCAAGCACTGCTTCCTTCAGAAACTCTGGCCTTCTCTTCGATGGAGGTCCAAAGAAGAACAGAACCAAAGAGGTTGATATCGAATCTGTACCTCATACAGTAAACACCGTCATACCACTTTATCTTAGCATGGCATTTGATATTGAAGAACAAAAAACCAACATGCAAACTCCAAAAGTGACATATTTTGGTTTGTTCGCAAGTACTCTTCTTCCATTCATCCTCCTAGATTCCCTGTTGTGAAGGAGGTATGTAATTGGAACAACATTGAAATTTTTTCCCTGGATGGGGTTGAATGAGTTACCTACTCCAAGGCGGGGTTCATGTATGTTTATACATACCCTTGCACTTTGGGCCCTTTCACCTTGGGAGCAGGTGAAGGAATTGACCCAATAAATTTAGAGTTCTTCCCCCGGAACCAATTTTTCTTGGCACAAGTTGGTCCATCCATATGGCGTACGATGGCCTGCCTCTGTCAATTGTTCTTTGAGACCGGGGAAACCATGACTCTTACACATATGATGAGCCTCTATTTCCCAAAGATTTTTCGCGAGGTGTGCTAAACCTTAGAAAGCAAGGTCATCATGCCCTCCTTACCAGCTTTGACGATGAAAATAACGATATATGGATGAAATGGTTCGTTGTCATTGCTACGAGGGACATCATCCTGACCATAACTCCAGCTTTCCCCGAATCATGGAATCTTTTTCGAAACTTTTCGGGTATCTGTTTCCTATCTTCGTTGAAAGAAAATTTCTTTCTCAGCTGAATTTTTATTTCCTTCCATCCAGCTACTCAATGGGAACAACCACAGGTTCAAGTTCTGGACCGATGGGTCCAGAAAATTCTCTATATTACTACTCCAGAATCCTAACGATGGAAAGAAATGGCTTCCAAATATGGATGGAAAGCCAAGGACCACGTAAGAAAAAATTCTTCTTTCTTTCATTTTGAACCATACAAAACAATCATACGATCAATTTTCTAACTGTCTTCTTGCTCCACATAGGACTTTTGAAGGGTTCTGTTGTGTGCCTCGACGTAGAGGCTCTCGATGACCTGGATGATGCCCGATGGGTGCTGAGAGATACCCTCATTTGGACGCAAGCTCATGCATCTGCTTCTGGATAGGGAGACTCCTCTAGGAGTCCCCAACCTAAGAGTAAGAAACCGAAGAGAAAACACACCTCATCGGCTGGGAATCAGGGAAAGAAACTGAAGAAAGCACCAACCGAACCAACCACAATGATACTTGATGATGAATGGTGTGATGATGAAGATGTTTCCCTTCAGAGAAAAATAAGAACCTCATCAACTCAATCGGGTGCTCAGCTGGGAGAGCTTCACATACCACCACTGACAGGAGTTCAAGAACTCTAGGAGGAAATGGGTTTGGTTGAAAATGGTGATTCCTATTTTCCGATTCTTGTCGATGCCTCTGGTCAAAGGAGTTCGGTCCCAAATCTTCCTCTACCGCCAACTTCTAAGCCAATAAAAATTGCCACTCCTTCATCAGCTACTTGTTCTCCATCTGCACCAGTTGCTTCTTCTCCACCAACCCCAGCCAAACAAGTAGAGAATGCCTCTTCTCCACGGTCGCCCGACCACGGGAACTTGGGGAATACTTTTTGTCACCTTCTCAGGACCCTCATGTAAAATGAAGTGCCATACTTTTGGTTTCGAAGGAGTTTCATTTACTTTCCAAGCCGGTGGAGCTTGCCAACTATCTGAAGCCGCTGGCCTAAGAGAAATATTGGAGAAAGATGGACTCTCTCTGTGCGGAATGTTTCATAAACAATAGCATGGATTGCTTGGAGCAGGTAACGATCTAACTTTCCTCTATATTTTTTCAATTTAAACTTTGGAGTAATAACTTTAGTTCTCATCCTTTTTACGAAAACCTTCTTGTTCCCAAGGGCCTGGAAAGGCTGACTCTGGACAAGCAACAACTTACTTTAGAATGAGACCAACTTTTAGCCTAGAAAACTTAGCTTGCTGAGCACTTCCCGGAGTTGGAAGAAAGAATTGCACGAGTGGATGACCTTGAGGCCCGGTTGCAGCAGTCGGAGCAAGAAAAAATGGCCAACATCCAAGAAGCCGCTCAATTGCATGAAGAACTCAAATATGCAAATGCTAAGTGGTTCAAACTTTATGATACTATAATCACTGGTGCCGAGCATGATTCTGCCTTCATGCAGCAAGTTAATAACTTGGAAGCTAGCTTACGCTGAAAAACTAAGGAGGCCAGTGCTTTCAAGGAGAGGAGAGTAAAAGTGGAAGAAAGACTCAAAAGAGTCATGGAGCAGAATCGACTTCACTCAAGCACCAACGTTGAGCTTGATTCCAAAATCAGCACTACGAAAGCTAAAATAAAAAACTCCAATCCAAGATTGCTAAGCTCCGCGCAAAACTCGAAGACCAAGAGGATTCAATCGTCTTTGTTAAAACCTACGCCATTTAGCATACAAAGAGGAAGACCTTGGAGGAGGCCAAAGAAGGCATATCTAATATTGCTATATGCATTGCCAAGGCTTGGGAGTTGGAGACAATTGCTCACGAGAATCTCCCTGCTCGGCCTTTTGCTTTTGATTCTTCAAATACTAACTCTTTAAAAGTACATTTACATAAACGTTCATCTTCTTAAGTAAACAAAGCTGCCAATACAAGTGGCTAACTTGTACAACTTATTTCTATGGGGCTGATTATGCAGTCCTAGATCCTGATAAGACATTGAGCCATATCATGTATTATTCCCCATAGTGTTCGAATTTTAAATATGAGAATTCGAACACTTGAAGTCTTGCATTCACCGATGGCCTTTCTTTCTTGATATACTTTACATTGCTGCTTCATCAGTGGAGAAAACTTTTGGAAAATTACATAATCTGTTTAAGTTTTGGGAGACGAGAGTGACGGAATTTTAGTGCCTTGCCATTGGAATTCCTTACTTTACCGGATAATCCTCCCTTCGTAGTGTGCTTTCATTGCTGCCTCATTAAAAACTTTTCCAGAAAAACTCGAAAAAATTGGTCGAAGGGAAAAAGATTGCAGCACCCACTTTCAGTGTCAGCAAGGATCTTTAGCAATAATACCTTTTTGAGGTTAGTCACATTCCAATTTCTTGGCAGTTCGATCCCATCTTGATTTTCAAATTCATATGAGCCTTTGTCGGTTATAGCTGAAACTCGGTAAGGTCCATCCTATGTTGGTCCCAGATTTCCGACGTTAACTTCAGAGCACTTTGAGTAACCTTCCTCATAACCTAATCTCCAACTTTGAAATATCGCAGATTTGCCCCGCGATTGTAATACCTCTCCATCTTTTTGCTTTTGTGACCCCATCCTCACGTACGTCAGGTCTCGGTTCTCTTCAAGTAAATTTTGATTGACCAACAATGCTTCATTGTTTATTTCTTCATTTTCTCGGGAAATCCTTAAAGTTGGTTCGCCCACTTTCACCGGTATCAAATCCTCTGAACCATATACGGGTGAAAAGGGTGTTTCACCCGTGCTCGACTTCGCCTTGGTCAGATATGCCCATTAAACAAACTTGGTAGCTCATCTGGCTACTTTCCTTAAGCATCGTCTAACATCTTTTTAAGGTTTTGAATAATTACCTTGTTGGTTGACTCATCCTACCCATTAGCACTTGGGATAAAGGTATGAATGAAAATAAAGTTGTCTAAAAGAATAATACACAGCTAAGATAAAGTAGGAGGAGAGTTCAAGGCTGCGAACGCCGAGCAGCTATACTTCAAGTCTCCACACTGATAGTCAACTCGAACAATCTACTGACCGCCGCAAGACCGACTCCAAAATCTACACAAGAAGTGCAGAGTGTAGTATGAGTACCACCCACCCTATGTACTCTGTAAGTGTCGAGCCTAACCTCGACGAAGTAGTGACGAGGCAAGGCAGGTCACTTACAACAACTTGTATGCAGTGTAAAATAATGACATGAAAGGAAAATACATAAATGAAATAAGGTAGTTAACTCATGAAAATAACTCAATCCTCAAAGAAAACCAGTAAACGCCAGAAATACAAATCCTTTGAGTCTCGTACGAAAGTACAGAAGCCAACACAATAAAATAAGGAATAGAAACACATAAACAGTTTCGGCATGCAACCAGATCCCACCCTGCAACACTATTCTCCCTTATTCTACCATATAAATAACAATAATATTAAGTAAATATATGTTGCGGCGCACAATCCGATTCCACCATATAATCAGAATTAATATCATAATTCACCCTTATTTCACCATATCAATCCACCATTATTTCACTTATTGTGGCGCGCAACCCGATCCCACCGTATCAATATAAATCCTCCATTATATCACCTTATCAATCCACCCTTATTTCACATGTTGCGGTGTGCAACCCGATCCTACCATACATTATAAATAAAACAATAAGTGCAATAAATTTAACAACTTGAGTCACAAGAATCCCTACGATTACCGAATATGAGAGCTATAAATCAAGAAGGAGTATCGTACCAAATCATGAAAGGCTACAACTAACACTGAGCAACAAGGCAAGTAAAATATATGACAGTAAGGGGTACAAGTAAGACAATTAAGACAAGTATCAATTAAGCATGGGAGCATGGAAGAAATTAACATTTATAATGCGAGAATAATAAATGACAAGTACCAAGTTAAGGCATGGGAAGAAATTAAGGCAAGTAACAATCAAGACCTGAAATTCTATAATTAATGAGATGCGGGTAGACATGGAAACAAGTAATTGACGGCGTATAGACACCCGTCACCTCGCATATACGCCGCTACTCATGAAATTCACATAGCACATAGCTTAAGGGTTCCTAATTTCCTCAAATTAGGGTTAGACCCAACACTTACCTCACTTTGCAATCAACTAAAAATTCAAGCACGGCCTTGCCTTTCGAACAGGCCTCCAAACCAATCAAATCTAGCAAATTACTGACCACACGATTAAAAATAAGCTTTAGAAACTGCTCAAGAATGAAAAAGGTTCAATTTAAGTCATTATTGAAAAAGTCAACAAAAGTCAACCCTAGGCTCGCTTGGTCAAACCCCAAGATTCGGACCAAAACCTGATTACCCATTCACCGCTAATCCCGGTTATGAAGTTCAATTTGAAATCTGATCTCAACTCGAGGTCTAAATCCCAATTTTACAAAAATCCCTAATTCTAGTCATATCCCTAATTTCTACCATGGAAATCCAAGTTTGATGTTGAAACCTTGTGAAATGTAATGGGTAAACGAGAGAAAGTAGATTAGAGTCACTTACCAATGAATTGAGGAAGAAAGTCTCTTGGAATAATTGCCTCTATGGTGTTTAGGGTGGACAATTTGAAAAAATGAGCTAAAATCCTGTTTTTCCCCTCTTTTACCCAGCTGCAGTTATCGCAATTGCGATACAGAGTTCGCAATTGTGATAACCCTTCGCAAATGTAAAACTCTCTGAGCATGTTATCAGACTTGTCCCAAATGCGAACATCAGACTCGCAAATGTGAGTCTATCGTTAATCATGTGACACAAAGTGCGCACATGTAAACCTACCCCCTTCGATTTGCGGACTTCACTTTGCAAAAGCGAAGGTGACCCAGCCCCCACCATTTTCACATATGCGATCCTGACCTTGCATTTGGGTGGCTCGCATTTTCCATCAGGTCCTCGCAAATACGAGATCTGCAGACCTAATGCACTAGCACTCTTCTAAGTTCAAAAATCACTATGTGGCGTATCCGAAACTCACCTGAGACCCCCCACCCACCCACCCACCATCGGGCTCCAAACCAAACATGCACATAAGTACAAAAATATCATATGAACTCGCTCGCATGATCAAAACACCAAAATAACACCTAGAACTACGACTTGGACATCAAAATGAATGAAATTTTCTATGAAACTTAAGAACATGCAACTTTTCAACCGGACGTCCGAATCACGTCAAATCAACTCCCTTTTTGCACCAAATTTTGCAGAGAAGTCATAAATACTGTAATGAAATTATACCAAGTTCTGGAACCAAAAACCCAGATCTGATAGCAACAAAGTCAAACTACGGTCAAACTTGGAATTTCTTTAAACTATTAAACTTCTATTTTTCAACAAATGGTGATAATTCAAGCTTGGGACTTTCGAATCGAATCCGGGCATACGCCCAAGACCCACTAGGACAATCAAAACACTAATCCGGGTTCGTTTTCTCAAAATGTTGACAAAAGTCAACTCAAATGAATTTTAAGGCACGATTTCACATTTTTGTTAATTTTTCACATAAAAACCTTCCAGGAAAAGACACGGACTGAGCATGAAAATTGAGGAAGTTTAAATGGAGCTATTCAAGGTTTCGAAACACGAAATTGAGAGTTAAAACTATAAATGACCTATCGGGTCATCACATTCTCCACCTCTAAAACAAATGTTCCTCCTTGAACGGACAAAGAAAAGTACCTGGACTGGTGAAAAGGTGTGGGTATCTACTCCTTAAGTCCGACTCAGAATCCCAAGTGGCTGCCTCAATCGACTGACCTCTACACTGCACTCGAACTGAAGGATAACTCTTAGACCTCAACTGCCAGACCTGTCGGGCTAGAATAGCCACCGTCTCCTCCTCATAAGTTAAATCCTTGTCCAATTGGACTGGGCTGAAATCTCACACATGGGAAGGATCACCGCGATACTTCCGGAGCATGGACACATGGAACACTAGATGGATTTCTGATAAATTGGGCGGCAACGCGAGCTTGTAGGCCACCTCACCCACTCTCTCAAGAAATATCAAAGGGTCTGATATATCTGGGGCTCAACTTTCCCTTCTTTCCGAAACTCATCACACCCTTCATGGTTGAAACCCGGAGAATACCCTCTCTCCGACCATGAATGCAACATCACGAGCTCTATGATCGGCATAAATCTTTTGCCTAGAATGTGTGGCGCTGAAGTCGATCCTAAATAATCTTGACCTTATCCAAGGCATCCTGTACCAAATTTGTACCCAAACACTGAGCGCCCCGCGTCTCGAACCATTCAACTGGCGAGCGGCACCGCCTCCCATATAATGCCTCATAGGGAGACATCTGAATGCTCGACTAGTAGTTGTTGTAGGAAAACTCCGCAAGTGGCAAGAACTGATCCCAAGAACCTCTGAAATCCATAACACAACTGCAAAGCATATCCTCCAATACATGAATAGTGCGCTCAGACTGTGCCATCCGTCTGCGATGAAATGTTGTGCTCAACTCAACCTGCGTGCCCAACTCACATTATACGACCCTTTAGAAGTGCGAGTTGAAATGCGTACCTTGATCAGAAATGATAGACACAGGCAGACCATGAAGAGGGACGATCTCGCAGATGTAGATCTCAGCTAACCACTTTGAAGAATATGTAACTGCCACTGGAATGAAATTTGCCGACTTGGTCAACCGGTCCATAATGACCCATACCGCGTCAAACTTCTTCGAGTTTGTGGGAGTCCAACAACAAAATCCATAGTGATACGCTCCCACTTCCACTTAGGAATCTCTAACTTCTGAAGCAAACCACCAGGCCTCTGATGCTCGTACTTAACTTGCTGACAATTTAGACACCGAGCTACATATGCAACTATGTCCTTCTTCGTCATCCTCCACCAATAATGTTTCCACAAGTCCTAATACATCTTGGCGGTGCCCGGATGAATAGAATATCGAGAAATATGGGCCTCCTTAAGAATCAACTCATGAAGACCATCCACATTAGGTACACAAATACGACCCTACATCCTCAAAACCCCCCATCATCTCCAACAGTAACCTGCTTGGCACCACCATGCCACACCATGTCTTTAAGGACGAGCAAATGGGGATCATTATACTGATGCTCTCTCATGCGCTCACACAAAGACGAACCAGCGATTATGCAAGCTAGAACACGACTGGGCTCTAAAACATCTAACCTCACAAACTGATTGGCCAAAGCCTAATCATCTGCAGCAAGCGGCCTCTCACCAACTTGAATATACGCAAGGCTTCCCATACCCATAGCCTTTCTACTCAAAGAATAGGCCACCATATTGGCCTTCCCGAGATGATATGAAATGGTGATATCATAGTCTTTCAACAAGTCCAACCACCTCCTCTGCCTGAAATTGAGATCCTTTTTTTTGAATAAATATTGCAGACTCTGATGATCTGTGAATACCTCACATGATACATAGTAAATATAGTGCCTCCAAATATTCAGTGCATGAACAATGGATGAAACCTCTAAGTTATAAACAGGGTAATTCTTCTCATGAACCTTCAGCTGCCGCAACGCGTATATAATCACCCTGCCATCCGGCATCAATACTGCACTAAGCCTAATATGAGATGCATCACAATACACCGTGTAAGATCCTAAATCGGTGGGCAACACCAACACTGGTGTCGTAGTTAAAGCAGTCTTAAGCTTTTGAAAGCTCAACTCACACTCTTCCGACCATCTGAATGGGGAACCCTTCTGGGTCAATCTAGTTAATAGGGCTGCTATAGATGAAAACACCTCCACGAACCAGCGATAATAACCCGCCAAACCCAGGAAACTCTGGATCTCTGTAGTTGAAGTAGGTCTAGGTCAGTTCTGAACTGCCTCAATCTTCTTTGGATCCATCTTTATTTCCTTTGCCGATACAACATGTCCCAAAAAGGCGACTGAGTCTAACAAAAACTCACACTTTGAAAACTTGGCATATAACTAGCTATCTCTTAGAGTCTGAAGTACAACCCGAAGATGTCGCTCATGCTCCTCTCAACTGCGGGAGTATATCAAGATATCATCAATGAATACAATCACAAAAGAATCCAAGTAGGTCTTGAACACGCTGTTCATCAAATCCATGAACGTTGTTGGAGCATTTGTCAACCTAAATGACATCACTAGGAACTCACAATACCCATACCGAGTCCGGAAAGCCGTCTTAGGAACATTAGATGCCCTAATCCTCAACTGATGGTAGCCAGACCTCAAATAAATCTTTGAAAACACATTGTCACCTTGAAGCTGATCAAATAAGTCATCGCTCCTCGGGAACGGATACTTGCTCTTGATAGTGACTTTGTTCAACACATCCTCATCGACCCATCCTTCTTCATGAACAACAGGGCGCACCCCAAGGAGAGACACTGGGTCGGATGAAGCCCTTGTCAAGAAAATCTTGCAATTTATCCTTCAATTCCTTCAACTCTGGCGAGGCCATACGGTATGGCGAAATGGAAATAGGCTGAGGGCCCATAGAAAAATCAATACAGAAATCAATACCCCTATCGGGTGGCATCCCAGCAGTCTACAGGAAACACATCTGGAAACTCACGAACAACTGGCACTAAATCCATGGAAGAAACCTCCGCACTAGAATCACGGACATAGGCCAAATATGCTAGACATCCCTTCTCGACATGCGTCGAGCCTTCACATAGGAGATAACTCTGCTGGTAGAATGACCAGGAGTTCCCCTCCACTCTAATCAAGGCAACCCCCGCATGGCTAAGTTCATCATCTTGGCATGACAGTCCAATATAGCATGATAAGGTGACATCCAATCCATACCCAAGATAACATCAAAATCTACCATATCAAGAAGTAGATGATCTACACTAGTCTCAAGACTCCCAATCGTAACCGCGCACGAGTGATAGACACGATACAACCATAGAATCTCCCACAGGTGTGGACACATACATAGGAGCACTCAAATAATCACGAGGCACAACCAAATATGAAGAAAAATAGGATGACACGTATGAATAAACAGACCCCGGATCAAATAGAATTGAAGCATCTCTATGGAAAAGGGAAATAATACCTGTGATAATACCTGGAGTCGGTCTCAGCGGTGGTTATTAGCATGCTCGTATTGGACAACTTTGAGAAGACTTGAGGCATATCTGATCGGCGTCCGCAGCTCCTAGAGTTCCCTTTTTCTTTTATTTAGTTGTGTATTTTTCTTCAGAAGGTTTTATGTTTTATTCAAACCCTTGTATGTATTATTCTAGTAGCTCGTGTACTTGCGATATTGAGTCCAGGGTTATATCATATATTTTAGTTGTTTTATCTTCCGCACATTACTTTGGATTATTACAGTTATTTCAATCATTCTCATTATTTAATTTAGACTGCTGAAAAATGAATAAATTATTCCAACGTTGTCTTGCCTAGAAAGTGAAATGTTAGGCTCCATCATGGTCCCGACGATGAGAATTTCGGGTCGTGACATCTTTTAGAACACATCTTTATGTGTTGGGGTGGAGCAATTGTGACATATATTATACATACAAAAATTCTTCGATATGAAATATTTGACTCCAGACCAAAAGCCAGCCTTAATGGGGAAACATCATGATAACTGGTTGGCCTTATGCGCCCAGGTGTTGCATGTAAAATAGCATGTCCCTAAACTGACAGATGAAGTTTTATCCTTATTAGCAATGACCTAGCTATTAATTGGAGGCATTTAATTAACGATTCTGCTAGACCATTTTGAGTATGAACATGAGCAACCGGATGCTCAACTTTTATTCAAGTAGACATACAATAATAATTAAAGTCTTCCAATATAAATTCACCAGCATTATCAGACGAATTATTTTAATTGCATAATATAAAAATTGTGATCTAAACCTTATTATTTAGGCCAACAATCTCACAAAATTGTGAGCTAACAATAACATACATGTGATTATCTTGTAGATGCGTCTATCAAGACCATATAACATTTAGATGGTCCGCATAGAGGGTGTATGAGCCCAGATATGTCACCTTGTATACGTTCCAGAAATGTTGGGCATTCAATCCAACCTTAGTTATTGATGGTTTAATAATCAATTTTTCTCGATAACAAACAGCACGAGAATTTCTTAAATTGAAGAATCTTCCTATTCTTTAATGTGTGCCCATTTGAATTCTCTATTTTTTTACGCATCATATTACAACCGGGATGGCCCAACTGGTCATGCTAAATGATAAAATCATTAGAAGCATTAAACATTTTACTTACTATGGCATGTGATTCAACCACACCAATATTTGTGTGGTACAACCCAGAAGAAAATCTGGGTATTTTTTTATGCGCACACTTCTTTCCTACTTTTATTGTAGTAATATAAAAGTATTCAATATTTTCTTCGTTAGAGGTCTCATCATGGTAGCCTTTTGGTGAATAGATTTGAAACTCAACAAGTTTCTTTAAGACTTACAACAATATCGTACATTATTAATGGTCAATATCGTTTCTCCTAGTAATATTAAGGTCGCAAGCCCTCAATTAATTTTGTATTGCCATATGTTATATTAACGTAAGCATTTTTCATAACCAAATAAGAGAAAATAAAATCTCATAATAATGTGTGAGTTGTAACACTATCCAGAAGGAATAAATTTTCATTACTTATCTTGGATCCAATTAAAGACTAGAGAATTTTATTTTCTTCATAAAAATAAAAATATACCATAAGAAACACGAAAAACTAACAACACCATAAGACAACTTAAGTACTACTTGAAAAAAAATAACTTTAGGAACAAGACAAAAAAATAAAAAATAAAAATAACAACATATTATATTCCCAGTAAAATGATCAACCTTCAGTTTTGATCCCCAAATAAATCTTCAACTTTCAAATGTCTAAGATTATCAAGTTCTTTAAAACCATTATCTTTCATATTATTTTGAATTATCATCATATTTGTTTGAATGTCCTTGCCTCGAATTCACTTCTAAATTCAACTGAGACTCCACTACGGCATTAGCAGAAGATGCTCCAACATTATTTGTCTTTCCTTTGATGGAGTTTTGATAAAGTCTAAAAAATGCTCAGACGCATAACAATTCAACTTTTAATGATCTTTCTTTCCACAGTGGTGGCAGTTATTTCATTTGCCTCTTGAAGGATTATTTTTAGAACACATATAGTTTTCCCATTTTCCATGACCACCACGATGAAAATTATTATATCGTCTCTTGCCACTGCCACACCCACGTATATTTATATGGCCACAATAATTATTGTCTTCTTTCAGACTTATCACGTGTTGCTACTATATTTGCTTCGGGGAATCGAGATGCCCCTATGGGACGGACTTCATGATTCTTCATCAAGAGGGTATTATGTTGCTCAGCCACCATAAGGCATGAGATCAACTCAAAATACTTTTTAAAACCACTTTCACGATGTTGCTTCTCTAACACTATATTTGAGGCATGAAAAGTCATAAGGGCCTTTTTCAACAAATCCTCATCCTTGATAACATTCCATCATAATTTTAATTGGAAATTTATTCAAAATACAGCAGAGTTATAGTCACTTACGGTCTTAATATCTTGTAACTTTAAGTGTATCCACTTATATCAAGCCATTGCAATACATTAGCCTTAAGGTAATCATACATTTCCTTCGGGCCAGTCCATATTTAAGTGGATCTTTCACAGCCCAATATCCAACCTTCAAACCTTCATCCAGATGATGACGAAGGAAAATCATGGCATTCGCTTTGTCCTGGCTCGATGCCTCTTTATCGTGAGTAATGATGCCACCAAAACCTTTAGCGTTTAAGTGAATCTCAGCATGAAAAAACCCATGATAGGTAAGTGAACATATTTCGTCAATTAAATATTTTTTCTTCTTCTTGAACTAAATCCCTCTGATGATACAGCTATCGAGTGGTATCCTGGTGCGGTTAGGGATCTCCCAGGTTGGGTCCGACTACTCGATTCGACCTACCTGTATATCAAGCGCGTGAGGCGTGACCTAGCCAAGACCCGATGGGAGGCTAAAAACCATGGTGAGTTTCATTTTCGTCATACTTGAATTCTTTTGGGAGAATACCTCTCGATAGTACTCTCACCCTTTGTGTTTATCCTTTTGTGCTTGTGCAGGTCTAGGAGAGGCCATTTTTATGAGGGAACCCCCGCCTGGGGAAGTAGATACCCCAAAACATGTTAAGGAGAAGAAGAGAAAGAGGAAACCACCGATTGAGTCCCCGAAGACGAAGAAGGCTAAAGTTCAAAAGCCTAAGCTCGATTCAGTGGCCTTAACTTTGGAAGTGATAGAGAGTCTTCGTGATGAAGGTGAAGATAAAGATGACTACCCGCTAGTACTTAGGGGAAGAGTAAGCGCGACTGCTTCAAGCCTGTTGAGCCGATGGTTTTTGAGCCGAAGGCTTCTGAACCAGAAGTTGTTGATGCTGCCCCACCTCGAGCTGAGGAATTCTTGAGGGTGGACCAAACGAAGTCCCTGATCCGTTCAGCGGCCAAAACATGCCCCGAGCCAAGGAGCACTCGGTAGATGAACTCGGGGATCCCACCTCTGAAGCACCGCCGGGCCCGTCATTCTCTCCAGGGCAGATACGAGATGCCCAAAATATGGAAACTCCCGATGTGGGGGCTTCCCACGGAGAGAATGACGTGTTCGAGAGATATTTTGCCGGGGTTGAGGAAGCCCCCAAACTTAACGCCTTGTTCGTTTTTGAAGAAGCCGAGAGGCTCTGTAAACAGGTAGTCTTTTGACTCCACAATCGTGCTTTGAGTTTTGGTTCTTGTTTTTCTTATTTCTTTCCTTTTCATTTTTAGGCCATAATGCTCTACAATCATTCCCTTTCTAAGTCTCAAGCTGAGTTGGCACATTACGAGGAACAGTGTAGGAGGTTCTCATCGGAGGCGGATAAGTTTAGAGCTCTTTTTACCAAAAAAGAGGAGGAACTGCATAACCTTCGAGGACGTTTGGAAGCGATATCTCGAGAAGGGGACGATCTCGATGAGCAGGTAACATAGTTTTGTATGTTTATTTTTGTGCTTGTTCAACTTTAGCATTTAATGCCTTAACTTGATTTTTGCAGCTCAAGCAGAAAAATGACCTGATGCGGGAGGGGATTAGAGTCAAGGATACTGAGATCCTCGGTCTCAAGCTGCGTATGGATGAGGTAGCCTACGAGAGAGATACTCTCCGAGAGAAGCTGACCTCGGTTGAGCATCAACTTCAAGATGCAAAGGTAGAACAGTAAGTATAAGGATCTCCATGTCGAATCGGCCGCCGCGCTATCCACAGCCAATTCTGAAGCCGACGCACTCATATCCTCGTACCGGGAAGATACTGCTACTGCAAATGCTTGATCCAGGAAGATATCTGAAGAGACCGAGCTCAATCTGACTCGAGCCCTTGACCATGATTAATTTGGATCTCGGAGACAGGCTCTCGAGGAAGCACATGCAGGAGGCTTCGATCTTTCTGCTGAGATCGAAAGAGTGAAGGCTTTAGAGGAAGAATTGGCGATATTGCTTACTTCTGATGAGGCTTCAGCTAGTGGTCGGAGAGCTTCAAGGAAGATGAAGTAGAAGTCCCTGAGGGTAAGAAGTCGCTGATGACCAGGGGCCGAGGGTCAAACCGTCAAAGGCACTTCTCCTGAAGAGACTCCATCTGGTTAGGTGACCCCGGTGGTATATTAGGCTTCTATTTGTTTCTTTTTTTTGTAAGGGCTCCAAGCGTGAGCTTTGTAAATATGTTTCGTGAACCTTTATTACATATGAAAGAATCTTCGTTTTTTCGTCACTTCCTGTCTTTCCTTTGCTTTTTTGGAATAAATTTTGATGTTTGTCGATAATCAATTCGATGTGCCGGACTTATAATGTAGAACCCTTAGGTTTTCGTGCTTGATGAATAATTGATAACAGGCGACCTCTTGAGGTCTAATCTTTGATCTAAGCTTAAACATCGGGGCCTTTGAGCCCGAGCTCGGATGAGGCCTCGAACACAGTGTACACTGACCTTTAAGTTCTTTAGATATCGATACTTCAGTTTTAAAACATCGTCCCTTAGGATTTTTAATGTAGCCCTTAGGATTTTTTTTTAATTTGTCCCTTAGGCTCTTTAGATCAACTCTTAGGCTCTTTTAGGTTGGCCTTTAGGCTCTTACATATCGGCCCTTAGGCTCTTTTTAGATTGGCCCTTAGGCTCTTTTTAGATTGGGTTGAATCGACATCTAATATGGATATAATTATCCCCATTTTGGCTAAAGACTTTTAATGTTTAGTTATGCCTTGGCATGTTTTGTGTTCGTCCGACTCTTCGACTGCTCGAATAGGAACCACGATTATAAGTCGATATGCGATGATAATTGAGTACCTCATGAGTTTTTCTCGAAGGCTGGTTTTTTGAAGCCTTTACATTGTTCGGATCTGATATTATCGAAGCTCCTTTGCTTATGCCGAGGATATCTTGATTAACCGGTTTTTTTCGAAGTGTTTGGAGGCCTTTAGATTTTATGGCGAAAGTCAGACGTCTCCGAGCCGCGTTAATTTGGCCGTAGCCTTTTAGTATGATTGTAGTCTTTATGCTCGGTCATAGCCTTTAGTCCCCGGGTGAGATGACCTCGGCCTCTATATCGAGGGTATGCATTTTTAGGGGTCTTACAAGTTCGAATATATATCCTTGGTCTTAGTATCGGGGTTATGCCTTTTTAAGGTCTTATAAATTTGAGCATGCCTCATTGAGGTCTTATAGATTTGATGTTTCCTCATTGAGGTCTTAGAGATTTGATGTTGCCTTTTAGACTCGATGTTGCCTAATTGAGGTCTTATATATTCGATGTTGCCTCATTGAGGTCTTATAGATTCGATGTTGCCTCATTGAGGTCTTATAGACTCGATATTTCCCCATTTAGGTCTTATAGATTCGAGGTTGCCTCATTGAGGTTTTATAGATTCGATGTTGCCTCATTGAGGTCTTATGAGATCGATTCCTTGATGGCTCGATAAGTTGACTGCGATGCAGTCCCCGAGTGTTCCGGAGTATTTGGCCCTTGAGCCGTTTCATGCAAGAATAGTAAACTTCTTCGAGGTACAAAGTGTTTTGATGAACAAGGATGATTCTTCGATTACTTGATACATGCGTACATGTTTTTTCCATTTCTGGGCTCGACTATTCTACACGGACACGGTTCATTTGACCGTTTGGACGAATACAACATTCTCCTATCGAGGCCCTTTTTGGCATGGTTTCTTTGAAAAGGTAAAATCCGAGAGTGATGCCCCCAGTATTCGAGGTTGATTGAAAAGAAGCCTTGAATACTTGATGAGTTTTCCTTAGGTAGCATATAGATGTTGCCTCGTTAAAAACCTTGTCGGTAAAACCCATTTGGGATAAAACCCGATCTAAGGGGAAAAGAGTGCAATGCATGCTTTAAAACCCAAGGTCTTTGAGATGAAGGGTGCTTCGATTCCTCTCAATCGAACACCTACAACAAGTTAGTATGAAATGTAAACGAAAAAAGGGGGAAGGTTATACCTTAGCAATAATAGCGTTCGAGTATCGACATGTTCCAATTTCTTGGTAGTTGCTCGCCTTCCATGGTGCCAAGTTTGTAGAACCCTTTGCCTACTACTCTGAGGACATGGTACGGTCCTTCCTATATAGGGCCTAGATACCCTTCATTTGGGTTTCGAGTTTTGAGAGTGACTTTCCTTAGGACTAAGTCCCCAACTCCAAAGTATCAGAGGTTTGATCACCTGTTATAGTACCTTTCGATCCTTTGTTTTTGGGCGGCCATTCGGACCAGTGCAGCCTCTCGCTTTTCATCTAGTAGCTCGAGGGCAGTAGTCATGGCCTCGTTGTTCGAGTCTTCGGTGGCATGTTGAAATCTGGTGCTCGGTTCCCCGACCTCGACCAGTATCAAAGACTCAGACCCGTATACCAAAGAGAACGGGGTCTCTCCTATGCTTGACTTTGAAGTTGTTCGATATGCCCATAGCACTTCGGGAAACACTTCTCTCCATTTTCCCTTTGCATTTTCTAGCTTCTTCTTCAAGTTTTGAATGATGGTCTTGTTCTTGGACTCGGCTTGACCATTTGCACTCGGGTGGTAAGGTGTCGATAGGATTATTTTGATTTTATGATCTTCAAGGAATTTTGTCACCTTGCTTCCAATGAACTGCTTACCATTATAACATGTGATCTCGGAGGGGATCCCCAATCGGCATATGATGTGGTCCCAAATGAAGTCAATGACTTCTTTTTCTCTTATTTTCTCGAAGGCTATTTGGAGAAGTAGTCAGTCATAAATAAAATAAAGCTGGCTTTACCTGGCACTGTTGGTAGGGGGCCGACGATGTCCATCCCCCATTTCATGAACGGCCACAGGGATAAAACTGAGTGTAGTTGTTCACCGGGTTGGTGAATAATTGGTGCTAATCTTTGGCAATTATCACATCTTAGAAATAATTCCTTGGTGTCATTTTTCATGCTATCCCAATAGTAACCTGCTCTGATCACCTTTCGAACTAAAGCATCGGCACTAGAGTGGTTTCCACAAGTGTCGTCATGGAGTTCTCGAAGCACATAGTCGGTGTCCCCTGGTCCTAAACACACTGCTAGAGCCTTTCGAACACCCTTCTAGATAGTGTTGCATTCTCATCGAGTGAAAATTGGTCTACTTTGGCTCGAAGGGCCCTCGTCTTTTGGGTCCGTGGGAAGCTTCCCATTTCTCAAATAGTCGATGTATTTGTTCCTCCAGTCCCATGTTAGACTTTTTGAGTTGATCTCGGCATGGCCTTCTTCAATCACCGATTTGGATAGTTGCACAACAGCCCCCGGGAGTATGCCATCTTCTTCGATGGACGATCCCAGGTTTGTGAGGGCATCGGCCTCGCTGTTCTGTTCCCGAGGTACGTGGACCAGAGTCCATTCTTTGAAGCAATGCAATGTCACTTAAAGCTTGTCTAAGTATCTTTGCATCATATCTTCCCGAACCTCAAAGCTCCCATTTACTTAGTTCACTACTAGAAGGGAATCACATTTTGCTTCTATTACTTCTGCTCCTAGGCCTTTGGCCAGCTCGAGCCCTACAATCATAACCTCATACTCGGCCTCGTTGTTAATCAATTTCAAAATTTTTATGGATTGTCTAATTATGCCGCCTGTAGGCGGTTTCAGAACTATGCCGAGTCCGGATCCTCTCACGTTTGAGACACCATCAGTGAAGAGGGTCCATACCCCCGAAGATGTGCCCATTTTTAGCAAGAGTTCTTTCTCTACCTCGGGCACGAGGGCAGGCGTAAAGTCGGCCACGAAGTCTGTCAAAATTTGGGACTTGATAGCCGTTCGGGGTTGGTACTCGATATCATACCCCCCGAGTTCAATAGCCCATTTGGCCAATCGGCCCGATAATTTGGGCTTATGCAAGATGTTTCGAAGAGGGTATGTTGTTAGAACACATATACGATGGCATTGAAAATAAGGTCTCAATTTCCGAGATGCACTTATTAATGCAAGAGCTAATTTTTCTAAGTGCGGATACCTGGTTTCAGCATCTCCTACGGTCCTACTTACGTAATAGACAGGGAATCGCGTACCTTGTTCTTCTCGAACCAACACACCACTTACTGCTACTTCGGACATGGCCAAATACAAGTATAGCGTTTCATCTTTCTTCGGGGTATGGAGCAGAAGTGGGATCGAGAGGTACCGCTTTAATTCTTCTAAGTCATGGTGGCATTCCGGGGTCCACTCGAAGTTGTTTTTCTTCTTGAGTAGGGAGAAGAACTGGTGACTCCAATCTGATGACCTCAACATGAATCGGCCTAAGGCTGTTATCCACCCGGTCAGCCGTTGTACCGCTTTCACGTTGTTTACCACATTGATTTCCTCGATGGACTTCATTTTTTCTGTATTGATCTCGATCCCCTAGTTTGACACCATGAAGCCCAAAAATTTGCCCGATCCGAATCCGAAGGCGCACTTCTCGGGGTTGAGCTTCATGTTGTTTCTTCTAAGGATATTGAGGGTTTCCTGCAAATGAGTCAAATGGTCCTCTGCGCGAGGGGACATAACTAGCATGTCATCAATGTAAACTTCCATAGACTTACCTATTTGATGTTCGAACATCTTATTAACTAGGCGCTGATATGTGGCTCCCGCATTTTTTATCTCGAAGGGCATTACATTATAACAATATGTGCCATACTTCATGATGAACGAAGTCTTTTTCTGGTCCTCCGGGTTCATTTGGATTTTATTGTACCCGGAGTAGGTGTTGATAAATGTATGGATCTCGTGGTCGGCCGTGGCATCAATCAAGTGATCGATGTTGGGCAATGGGAATGAGTCCGTGGGGCATGCTTTATTCAGGCCTTTGTAATCTACGCACATTCTTAATTTATTTCCTTTTCTGGGGACTACTACTACATTAGCTAACCATTCGAGGTATTTCACCTCCCTAATGGATCCTATTTTGAGAAGTTTTGTTACCTCATCTTTGATGAATGCATATTTTACCTCGGTCTGAGCCCTCCTTTTTTTCTTCACCGGTTTGAACCTGGGGTCAAGACTTAGTCGATGGGTTGTTACTTCCAGCGGGATCCCTTTCATTTCTAAATGGGATCAAGAGAAGCAATCAATGTTATTAATAAGAAATTGAACGAGTTTTCTCTTGAGTTCGGGAGCTAATCCGTTCCCAGGTATACCTTTCGATCTGAAATATGCTCGATCAAAATGGTCTGTTTAAGCTCTTAGACCGTCGACTTTGTTGCATCCGAATCTTCCGGGGAAACGAAGGTTCGAGGAGTGATGAAGTCCTCTTCATCATGCTCGATCAACTTCTCACAGATCGCCTGTCCCGCGGGGATCTACTTGTCTTTTGACTTCTTCGAAATGGAGGGTGTCGAGGTTGGTGGCATGTCGTGTACCGTGAACATCTCCTTTGCTACATGCTGCTCTCCGTACACCATTTTTAAACCATCCTTTGTTGGGAACTTCATCATTTGATGAAGAGTTGATGGCACTACTCTCATGTTATATGTCCATGGCCTCCCAAGTAAGACATTGTACCTCATGTCACCTTCGATGACATGAAACTTGGTATCTTGAATTGTACTGGCCACATTGACTGGGAGTATGATTTCCCCCCTCCTTGTATCACTTGCCATGTTGAATCCATTGAGGACTCGAGAGGGGGGTACGATCTGATCGAGTAGTCTGAGCTGCTCCACTACCTTCGACCTGATTATATTGGCCGAGCTACCTGGATCCACGAGCACACGTTTAGTTTGAATTTTATTCAAAAGAAAAGAAATTACCAGTACATCATTATGAGGCTGAGATAAGGCCTCAAAGTCTTCTTCACTGAATGTAAGAGCATCCCCAGGTACATAGCTCCGGGTTCGCTTTTCCGTTGTGATGGATACTTTTGTTCGTTTAAACACGAGTCTTTGCGGGGCGTCGACGGCTCCAATGATCATATGGATGATATGTCTCGGTTCCCCCTGTTTGACTCTCTTTCTCGAAATTGATTCTTTGCTCGATCGCTAAGGAATTCTTGAAGGTGCCCTTCGCTAATCAGTCGGGCTACCTCCTCTCGAAGATGTCTACAATCCTCGGTCCTATGACCGTGAGTGACGTGGTATTTTCACATTAAGTTGGGGTTCCTTTGGGAAGGATCTGACTGCACGGGCCTTGGCCACCTGGTATCACTGATCTTGCCTATGGTCGATATGATGTCTGAGGCATCGATGTTGAAGTTATATTCCGACAATCGGGGTGCCTCCATTGGTCTCGTGTGCATATCAAAACTAGTTTTACTCGTGAGTCCCCGAGAATTCTGACCTCGATTCGTCCCTCGATCATTTTGAGGTATATCCCGTCTCGAAGTGTTTCTTCGATCTCTGACGTATGGTTGATATCTCTCTTTGCTCCGCCTGGGTTCTCTATATGGATTTCTTGATTCCTTAGCAAATAGCCTGCTTGGATACACTGAACCCGGGGGGGCTCCCAATTGGTTGTCCTCGACCCTGATCTTAGGTATATACATGTTATGCACATCCGCCCAAGTCACGGCGGGATACTCGATCAAATGTTTCTCCAGCTGTTTCGAAGCTATCGAACTTCGTTCATTCAAGCCCCGAGTGAAGGCTTGCACCACCCAGTCATCAGAGACTGGTGGTAATTCCATTTCTTCCATCTGAAAGCGGGATACGAACTCCCTTAGCATCTCATTCTCTCTCTGTTTAATTTTGAAGGCGTCGGACTTCCTTGTAGCGACCTTAATGGCACCAGCATATCCCTTCACAAAAGAGTCTGCCAACATGGCAAGCGAATCTATTGAGTTCGGGGGGAGGTTATGATACCACATCATGGCCCTCTTGGTGTTTCTCCAAATTTCTTCGACAAGACAGGCTCAATCTCGCCATCCTTTAAGTCATTCCCTTTTATACCACAAGTATAAGTGGCAATGTGCTCATTGGGGTCTGTGGTCCCGTTGTACTTCGGGATATCGGGCATCTTGAACTTCTTCGGAATGGGCTTCGGATCCGCACTCTATGGAAAAGGTACAAACTTCTTCGAATCTACCCCCTTCAAAATCAGAGGTGCGCCCGGGATCTGATCGACCCTGGAGTTATAGGTTTCCATTTTTGTGTCGTTGGCCTCTATCTTATTTTCTCCTGATTCAATCTTTTGGGTGAGGTCCTCGAGCATTTTCATAATGGTGGAACCTGTTCCTTACCCATTGTTACTCGGTCTTTCTAGTGCTTGCTCAGCTCGAAGAGTTGTTTCTGGTTCCGCTGTGCTCGGGGTTTTTTGTTGGCTCTGTAGTTGAGCAATAGCGACTTGTTGTGCTTTCAATATCTCAAAAATGATTTGTAGGTTGACATCATTTCGAGCATGTGTTACTTGTGCGTCAGGTTGGACTTCTCCTTGCACGCTTCCCCTGACATCCGTGCCCAAATCGGTGCTTATAGAAATATGCGAGCCAACATCAACTGGGTTGGGAATAGCTGCTACTCCGGGGTTGAGTGGTGGCACACCGGTTGATGAAGTTGCTGAATATTTTTCCCGCGGGAACCGAGGCCATTGTTGCCATGGACTGGTGCATTAGCGGAGTTTGACATATTTCAGTCTGAAATCAAAAAATCTTGGACAAGAGGAAGTGTAAAGAATAACGTGTGTTATCAGAAAACTAGCACTAAAACAATCACTATTATTTTTAGCCACACAGTGGGCGCCAAACTGTTTACCTTGAAAATGGTATTAACAATTATGTTTGATTTGTGGTTCTAAAAATATGTGATTTATTCTAACAATAGTTGATTATTAGGAAGTAATAAGTGCAAGTAGAGAAAATGAGATAACCAAACCCAAGTTTCCACAAGACTAAGGCCTCGAGCTTGCTGGAATCGGGGACCTCGAGGTCGGATTGTGGCAATAAATGAAAGACAATAAATGGAGAGCAATAAATGAAGAGCAGAGAAGCTGTGGGACAAATTTGAGCACGTTAAATGAGAAAAGCAGAGAATGTTCTATTGTAGTGAATATTCATGTCTTACAAAATGATAGGGATCCCATTTATATAGGAGGGGAGAATCCCAACATAGTACATGCCTAATTATGACAAAGAAATATATTGGTATAGTTGTATAACGACTCAGTACGGACCTGTACTATTTCTTGCAGACCTTATCAGTTCTAACCATGTGTCCTTGAGAGTTCCCCGCTTTTCCATGACGACCATCGATTTTTATACCGCCTCGAGATATGCTGCGATGAACCTTCGATATACTTCCTCGAGGGATGCACCTCGGGGTCGAGCTTCAAATTCTGCTTCGAGCCTCTCGAGACCGGGTTTAAAACGCCATAGAGGCCTTAAAATCAGACTTCCCCAATTTTGACCGTATACACAAAGAAAATAAGTAAGTTAGAAATAATAAATATAAGTGCAGTAACTTAACTAATTTTCGTTTTACAAGTTCAACAACGTTAGATGGCAGAAATTCCGAAAAATATGTTTCACATGCATAAGTTATTAAATCAGCTGGCATATCTAAAGTTTAAAAAAAGAATTGCTAAAAAAAAACTTATCACTTGTATTATACATCCATAAATTTTCAATTGAACGGATAGCTACGTAAAACAAAATGAGAAGCTGTTATACTACCATACATCCATTTAAACACATTTGAATGGCATCTAGTTTGTGTTAAGCTACTGAATTACCATTCTGTTTTGTAGTGATTAAGCACAAGAAAAGCACAAATCAAACTCCATAGAAGAAAAGAAAATGCATAGCAGCAATTTATAATAACTTGAAAAGATACACACCTTGTTTCGCTAATAAACACAACCTAGAGATGATAAACTTTGTTACAATCTCGTGGATAACGTGTTGTTTACCTCGAAAATGGCATTAACAATTATATTTAATTTGTGATTCTAAAAATATGTGATTTATTCTAATATTAGTTGATAATCAAGAAAAAATAAGTGTAAGTAAGAAGAATGTGATAGCCAAACCAATATTGTCACAGAACTGGGGGCCTCGAGCTCAGTAACCTCGGGGGTTTCGAGACCAGTCTTTGTCAATAAATTATCAGCAGTAAATAAAGAACAATAAAGCTGAGGAATAATGTTGAGCTCGTTAAACAAGAACAACAGAATAGTATGTTCTATTGCACTGAAAATTGGTTCTCTTTACAAATGATTGGGGTCTCCTTTATATAGGAGGGAAAATCCTAATATGGTACATTTCTAATTATGACAAAGAATATTATTGGTACAGTTGTATAACGGCTTAGTACGGATGTGTACTATCTCTGACAAATCATATCCGTCCTAACCACGTGTCCTTGGGAATTTTCCCGCTTTTCCTTGACTGCTATCGATTTTGCACTACCTCGAGGTAGGTTGTGTCGGGCCTTCGATGCATTATCTCGAGGTGTGAATTTTGAGATCAAGATTGATCCTTACTTCGATCCCTCCGAGCTCGGGCTCGACATAGCAAAACCTCGAAATTGGAGTCCCCGAATTTCGGCCATATACAGATAGTCCCCGCGTTTCTAAGAATGAAATGATAAGAAACGAACTTGAATTTTTGAAGTCCTAGACGATGACATATTTTTGTGACGTAGATGCTTGAAATGACTTAAGCGTCATGCCGGTTCTCTGCCCCAAAAGCATTGAGTACTCATCAGAGCCGGTCGTCCACTTCATCAATGAACATTCGCCGCCTTCCCCTATATATATCCACTTTCATTTCTTATTAAGAACTTTTTCATTCTACAATCCTTACTCTTCTTTACAAACTCCCTTCACCGCTAGTTCCTCCGAGTTAGCCCCAAATCTCACCGGTTATATTTATTTCCTTCTCCCTTTTTTAAAGAAGTTATGGAAAAAACCTCTAAATCAGTTCCTCGGAAAGAAGGAACCTCCACCTCTGTTTCCCGTCCGGACAGCGGTAAACCGCCGACACTGAATGAGATCGTGCCGAACAATTTCTCTTTGAAGAAAGACTTTACAATAGAGAAACCTCCCGAAGTCCCCGTCCGTCGAGAACACACATTGAGATACATAGAACCCATCGACGAAAAACACCTCGAAGCTGTGGGAGGGAGTGCAAATGGGGAAAGGAGTTCGTTCTACAAATACCCTCCCGTGAAGAGGATATCATGACCTATGTAGAGGGGTTCTTGAGCGTGTATACATACCCCTTTGAACTGGGTCCCCTCGAGCCACTCATACTCGAATTTTGTCAAAAATCTCAGGTTACTGTTGGTCACATTCACTCTTCCTTCTGGCGGATTGTGTTAATGATGAGGTTCTTTGCTCGAAAGGCCAGGATCGAGCTCACCCTCAGCCACCTTATCCGATTATATCGACCTCAACATTTCCGAGGTTTGATCAAACTCCAACGCCGATTTACTAAGTCCTTTTTCGCCAGTAATGACAAAGTCAGGGATCGAGGTTGGATGAGTTGTTTTGTCCGAATGAGGACCATCGACGTTATTCCCGAGGAGTTCTTGTCGTTCCCCCAGAAATGGAACTTCGAACGTGAGTAAAATGCTTTGTTTTAATTCCTTTTCTTAATTTTTGCTGAACTTCGCATGATCATCCCTTTTCCTCTCCCACAACGGTCCCGTGGATGCCTAATGTGGTCCTCGACCTCGAAGACTGGGCTCGCAAACTGGCTGCTGCTTCATCATACGACCAACGCAAGTGGAAGGATTTGTCGAAGGGAAAATGGGAAGCAAAACATCACGGTACGTGTTATAATATTTCTTCCCTTAAATAAGAATATCTTTCTTCATGTGGCCTAATACCATCGTCATAGGTATTGGTGATTCATCCGAGATGAGGTCGCCTCCTCTCGGGGATGAAGAAGGATCCTCGGCTCCAGAGCCAAAGAAGGATAATAACAGAAAAAGGTCCTCGAGGAATGAGGGCACCCCAATTGAGTACCTCGTGAGGTTCTCTCGAAGGCTGATTTTTTCGAAATCTTTACATTGTTCGGAGCTGATACTATCGAAGCCCCTTTGCTTATGCTTAGAGTAGCCTGATTTTACCAGTTTTTTCGACGTATTTGAAGGCCTTCGGTTTTATGGCGGAAGTCGGACGTCTCCGAGCCGCATTGTTTCGGCCGTAGCCTTATGACCGTAGTCTTTAAATTTGACTGTAGCCTTTAGTCCCCGAGTGAGATGGCCTCGGCCTTAATATCGAGGGTATGCCTTTTTAGGGGTCTTATAAGTTCGAGTATATAGCCTTGGCCTTAATATCGGGGCGATGCCTTTTTTAAGGCCTTATAAGTTCGGATATGCCTCATTGAGGTATTATAAGTTTGAGTATGCCTCATTGAGGTCGTATGAGCTTGATTTTGCCTCATTGAGGTCTTACGAGTTCGAGTTTTTGATGACTCGATAAGTTGACTGTCGAAGACAGTCCCCGAGTGTTCGGGTGTATTTGGCCCTTGAGTCGTTTAATGAAAATAGCAGACTTCTTTGAGGCACAAAGTTTTTTTAATATAATAAGAATGCTTCTTCAAATGATTGATACATGCGCACATGATTTTGCCATTGGGGGCTCGACTTATTCTACACGGACGCGGTTCATTCGACCGTTTGGCCCATTACAACATTCTCCTATCGAGGCCCTCTTCGGCATGACTTTATTTCTTCGAAAAAGTAACCTTCGAGGGTGAAGCCCCCCAGTATTCGAGGTTGATAGAAAAGAGGACCTGAATACTTGTTGAGTTTTCCTTAGGTAGCATATAGGTGTTTCCTTGTTAAAAACCTTGCCGGTAAAACCCATTTCGAATAAAATCCGATCTAAGGGAAAAAGTGTGCAACGCATGCTTTAAACCCAAGGTTTTCGAGTTGAAGGGTGCTTCGATATCTCCAATCGAACACTTGTAAGGAGTTAGTATGAAATATAATTTGAAAAAGGAGAAGTTTATACCTTAACAATAATAACGTTTGAGCAATGATATGGTCCAATTTCTTAGCAGTTGCTCGCCTTCATAGTGCTAAGTTTGTAGGATCCTTTGCCTACTACCCCGAGGACACGGTACGGTCCTTCCCAACTAGGGCCTAACTTCCATTGATTTGGTTTTCGAGTGTTGAGGATGACTTTCCTTAGAACTAAGTCCCTGACTCCGAAGTAGCGGAGGTTCGTTTTTATGTTTTAGTACCTTTCTATCCTTTATTTTTGAGCAGTCATTCGAACCAGTGCGGCCTCGCGCTTTTCATATAGTAGCTTGAGGGAGGTGTTCATGGTCTCGTTGTTTGAGTCCTCGGTGGCATGCTAAAATCTGACGCTCGATTCCCCTACTTCGACCGGTATCAATGCCTCGGACCCATATATCAAAGAGAATCGGGTCTCCCCTGTGCTCGACTTCGAAGTTGTTCGATATGCCCATAGTACTTCGGGCAGCATTTCTCTCCACTTCCCCTTCGCATTCTCTAACCTCTCTTTAAGTTTTGAATGATAGTTTTGTTTGTGGACTCGGCTTGACCATTTGCACATGGGTGGTAAGGCGTTGATAGGATCCTTTTGATTTTATGATCCTCAAGGAATTTCGTCACCTTGCTGCCAATGAACTGCTTCCCATTATCACATGCAATCTCAGAGGGGATCCTGTATCGGCATATGATGTGGTCCCATATGAAGTTGATGACTTCTTTTTCTCTTATCTTCTCGAAGGCCTGCCTTCTACCCATTTCGAGAAGTAGTCAGTCATAAATAAGATAAATCTAGCTTTACCTGGCGTCGTTGGTAGGGGGTCGACGATGACAATCCCCCATTTCATGAATGGCCACGGGGATAGGACTGAGTGTAGTTGTCGGGTTGATGAATCATCGATGCGTATCTTTGGCGTTTGTCACATCTTCGAACGAACTCCTTGGTGTCCTTTTCCATGTTATCCCAGTAATACCTGCTCTGATTACCTTTCGAACTAAGGAGTCGACACCAGAGTGGTTGCCACAAGTGCCTTCATGGATTTCTCGTAGTACATAGCCGGTGTCTCCCGGTACCAAGAATACCCTCAGTGGTCCATCGAAGGTCCTCCTATACAATGTTCCATTCTCATCGAGTGAAAATCGGGCTGCTTTGGCTCGAAGGGCCCTCGATACTTTTAGGTCCGCAGGGAGCTTCCCATGTTTCACGTAGTCGATGTAATTGTTTCTCCAATCCCATATTAGACTTGTTGAGTTGATTTTAGCATGGCCTTCTTCGATCACCGATTTTGATAGTTGTACGACAGTCCCCGAGACTATGTCGTCTTCTTCAACAGACGAACCCAAGTTCGCGAGTGCATCGGCCTCGTTGTTCTGTACTTGAGGTATGTGAACCAGGGTCCACTCTGTGAAGCGATGCAATGTCTCTTGAAGCTTGTCTAAGTATCTTTGCATGTTATCTTCTCGAACCTCGAAGCTCCCATTTTCTTGGTTTACAACCAGAAGAGAGTCACATTTTTCTTTGATGACCTCTGCTCCTAGTCCTTTGGCTAATTCGAGACCTACAATCATGGCCTCATACTCGGCCTCATTGTTAATTAACTTCGAAGTTTTTATAGATTGTCTAATTATGCCTCCCGTAGGCGGTTTTAGAACTACACCGAGCCCGGACCCTTTCACATTCGAGGCACCGTCAGTGAATAGGGTTCATACCCCCGACAATGTGCTTGTTTTTAGCAAGAGTTATTTCTCCACTTCGGGCACGAGGGCAGGCGTAAAATCAGCCACGAAGTCTGCCAAAATTTGAGACTTGATAGCTGTTCGAGGTCGATATTCGATATCCTACCCTCCAAGTTCGATGGCCCATTTGGCCAATCGGCCCGATAATTCGGGCTTATGCAAGATGTTTCGAAGTGGATATGTAGTTAACACACATATAGGATGACATCGAAAGTATGGTTTCAACTTCCTAGATGCACTCACTAATGCAAGAGCTAATTTTTCTAAGTGTTGATACCCGGTTTCAGCATCTCCCAGGGTCCGAGTTATGTAATAAACAGGTAATTTCGTACCTTGTTCTTCTCAAACCAACACACCACTTACCACAACTTCGAACACGGCCAAATACAAGTATAGTGTTTCATCCTCCTTCGGGATATGGAGCAAAGATGGGCTCGAGAGATACCGTTTTAATTCTTCCAAGGCCTGTTGGCATTCCGGAGTCCGCTCGAAGTTGTTTTTATTCTTGATAAGGGAGAAAAAGTGATGACTCTGATCCAATGACCTTGAGATGAATCGGCCGAAGGCTTCTATCCGCCCGGTCAGCCGCTATACTGCTTTCACATTGTTTACCACAGTGATCTCCTCGATGGCTTTGATTTTATCGGGGGTGATCTCGATCCCCCAGTTTGACACCATGAAGCCCAAAAATTTGCCCGAGCCGACTCCAAAAATGCATTTCTCGGGGTTGAGCTTCATGTTGTATCTTCGTAGGATATCGAACATTGCCTGCAAATGAGTTAAATGTTCCTCTGCGCGCAGGGACTTAACTAACATGTCATCAATGTAAACTTCCATAGACTTTCCTATTTGATGTTCGAACATCTTATTAACTAGGCGTTGGTATGTTGCTCCCGCATTTTTTAGCCCGAAGGGCATTACATTATAGCAATATGTACCATACTTCGTGATAAACGAATTCTTTTCCTGGTCCTCCGGGTTCATTTGAATTTGATTGTACCCGGAGTAGGCGTCGAGAAAGGTAAGGATCTCGTGGCCAGCTGTGGCATCGATCAATCCGTCGATGTTGGGCAGTGGGAAGGAATCTTTTGGGCATGCTTTGTTCAAATCTTTGTAATCTACACAAATTCTAAGTTTATTCCCTTTTTTGGGGACTACTACTACGTTAGCTAGCCATTCGGGGTATTTTACTTCCCTAATGGATCCTATTTTGAGAAGTTTAGTTACCTCATCTTTGATGAATGCATGCTTTACCTCGGATTGAGGTCTCATTTTTTGTTTCACCGATTTGAACCTGGAGTCAACACTTAGTTGATGGGTGGTTACCTCCGGTGGGATCCCTGTCATATCTAAATGGAACCAAGCGAAGCAATCAATGTTATCAATAAGGAATTGAATGAGTTTTTCCCTGAGTTCGGATCTTAATCTCGTTCCCAGGTATACCTTTTGTTCTGGTAGGTGCTTGACCAAAACCACATGTTCGAGTTTCTCGATAGTGGACTTCGTTGCATTTGAATCCTCGGGGGCGACGAAGGCTCGAGGGGCAAGGAAATCTTCTTCGTCCTCGATCACCTATTCTTCGGGATCCTGTCCCTCGGGCTCGACCGAGGGCACGAGCTGTAATTGCTATTTGGCTACCTGTTTCTCCTTTGACTTCTCTGAGGTAGACGATGTCGATACTGGTACCATGCCGTGCACCGCAAACATCTCCGTAGCTGCATGCTACTCTCCATATATCGCCTTTATGCCATCCTTTGTTGGGAACTTCATAATTTGATGAAGAGTTGATGGCACTGCCCTCGTGCTATGTATCCATGGCCTTCCAAGTAAGGCATTATACCTCATGTCACCTTCGATGAAATGAAACTTGGTATCTTGTATTGTTCCGGCCACGTTGACTGGGAGGATGATTTCCCCCTTTTGTTGTTTCACTCGCCATGTTGAATCCATTCAAGACTCAAGAGGCGGGTATGATTTAGTCGAGCAGCCCAAGCTGCTCCACGACCCTCGACCTGATTATATTGGCTGAACTACCTGGATCCATGAGCACACGTTTAACTTGAAATTTATTTAAAATGATAGAAATTACCAGTGCGTCGTTGTGAGGCTGATATAAGGCCTCGATGTCTTCCTTGCTGAATGTGAGAGTATCCTCGGGCATGTAGTCCCGATTCTGTTTCTCCCTTGTGATAGATACATTTTTTTGTTTGACTATGGGTCCCTATGGGACATCGACCCCTCTGATGATCATTGTGAATGACATGTTGGGGCTCTTCTGGTGCATTCTTCCTGTTTGCATCTCTCTCTCTCTCTCGAAAGTGGTTCTTTTCCCGGTCACTGAGAAACTCTCGAAAATTCCCCTCTTTGAACAATCGGGCTATCTCCTCTCGAAGTTGTCTGCAATCCTCGGTCTTATGACCATGAGTACCATGGTACTTGCACATTATATTAGGGTTCCTTTGAGAAGGATCGGTATGTATGGTCTTGGGCCATCGAGTGTGAGCATGTGATTTTTCACCTACCAAAGGCCCCTACAAAATTCGATAAATAAATTAATTTCATAGGTTTTATTGATTATCAGTGATTAATTGTGAAAGATTTGTATTTTTCTGGGCATATACATAATTCATTTTTTAAACTTGTTCAAAACTGCATCACTATTATCAAAGAATTGTAAAGTTATAATTAACTGAACNAATGTCACTTTAATTGGAAAAACTCCCATATCCAACCCTGTGTCGGAAAAAGGAGGTGTGACATCGAGTATCTCTAATCTTGCCAATGGCTGATACGATGTCTGAGGCATCGATGTTGAAGTTGTACTCTGACAATTGGGGTGCCTCCAACGATCCCGAGTGCCTGTCCAACCCGGTTTTGCTCATGAGTCCCCCGGAACTTTGGCCTCGATGCGTCCTTCGATCATTTCGAGGTATATTATGCCTTGAAGTGTTTCTTCGGTCTTCGACATAGGGTTGGTATCTCTCCTTATTCGGCCTTGGCTCCCTTTCTGCATTTCTTGACTCATTTGCTAGTAGCCTGCTAGGATACACAGAGGCTGAGGGGGCTCCAATTGGTCATCCTCAACCCTAATTTTCGACCGGTACCTGTTGTGCACATCCGCCCAAGTTACGGCGGGATACTCAATCAGGTTTTGCTTCAGCTTCCTCGAAGCTATAGAGCTTCCTTGGGTGAAGGCTTGCGCTGCCCAGTCATCGGAGACTGGTAGTAGTTCCATTCGCTCCATCTGGAAACGGGATACGAACTCCCTTAACATCTCGTTCTCTTTTTTTTTTAATTTGAACATATCGAACTTCCTCGTAGCGACTTTCATGGCACCAGTATAAATGAGTCTGCCAATATGGAAAACAAATCTATGGAATTCGAGGGGAGGTTATGATACCACATCATGGCCCCCTTGGACAGTGTTTCTCCAAATTTCTTCAACAAGACAGACTCGATCTCGTCGTCCTTTAAATCATTTCCCTTTATACTACAAGTATATGTGGTGATGTACTCTTTGGGATCTGTGGTCCCATTGTATTTTGGGATATCGAGCATCTTGTACTTTTTTGGAATGGGCTTCGGAGCCGCACTTGAAGGAAATGGTTTCTGAACGAACTTCTTCGAATCCACTCCCTTCAAAATTGGGGGTGCTCCCGGGATCTGGTCAACTCTCTATATGTAGTTTTATACTTTTTTATCATTGTCCTCTATTTTCTTTTCTCCTGAATTGATTCTCTTGGTGAGCTCCTCGAGAATTCTCAAGATAGTGGGGTCTGTTCCTGACCCATTATTGCTCGATCTTTATGGTGTTGGTTCAACTCGGGGAGCTGTTTTCGGTCCTGCTGTGCTCGGAGTCTTTTGCTGACTTTGTAACTGAGAAATAGAAACTTGTTGTGCTTGCAACATCTAAAAAATGACTTGTAAGCTGACTTCATCTCGAGCCTATGTTCTTTGTGCGTCGGGTTAAACTTCTCCCTGCAAGCTTCCACCGACGTCCGTACCCAAATCGGTGCTTATAGCAATATGCGAGCCAACATCGACTGGGTTGGGAATAGGTGCTACTCCGGGGTTGAGCGGTGGCACATCGGCTGCTGAAGCTGCTGCATTATTTTCCCCGTGGAAACCGAGGCCATTGTTTCCATGCACTGGTGCGTTTGCTGAGTTCGACATATTTTAGCCTGAAATCAAAAAATCTTGGACAAGAAAAAGTGTGAAGAATAATGTGTGTTATCAGAAAACTAGCACTAAAATGATCACTATTATCGTTAGCCCCACGGTGGGGGCCGAACTGTTTACCTCGAAAATGATATTAACAATTATATTTGATTTGTGGTTCTAAAAATATGTGATTTATTCTAATACTAGTTGATAATCAAGAAAAAATAAGTGTAAGTAAGACGGATGTGATAGCCAAACCAATGTTGTCACAGAATTGGTGGCCTCGAGCTCAGTAACCTCGGGGGTCTCGAGGTCAGTCTTTGGCAGTAAATTATCAGAAGTAAATGAAGAACAATAAATGAAGAACAATAAAGTTGAGGAATAATGTTGAGCTCGTTAAACAAGAAGAGCAGAATAGTATGTTCTATTGCAGTGAAAATTGATTCACTTTACAAATGACTGGGGACCCCTTTATATAGGAGGGGAAAACTCTAATATGGTACATTTCTAATTATGACAAAGAATATTATTGGTATAGCTGTATAATGACCTAGTACGTATGGGTACTATCTATGACAAATCATATCCGTCCTAAATACGTGTCCATGGGAATTTTTCCGCTTTTCCTTAACTGCCATCGATTTTGCAGTACCTCGAGGTAGGCTGTGTCGGGCCTTCGATGCATTCTTCGAGGTGTGCATTCTGAGATCAAGCTTGATCCTTACTTCTAGCCCTCCGAGCTCGGGCTCGACATAGCAAAACCTCGAAATCGGAGTCCCCCGATTTCGGCCGTATACACGTGTTAAGAAATTAAGCTTAATAATGTAACAATATAAAAGATGAAAACAAGAAATATAGAGAGATAAGAGAGGAGAATTTTCTTATTTCTTCCAAATATTTTCAAGTGTATCTGATATCACATTTCATTCTTCTACTTTTACTATTACACAGAAGCTTACAAAAAGATTGTGTTAAACTTGACATTAACAATTGGGATCACGGGGAAAGATCATGAGAGAAGGTTATGAGGTGTGAGAGTTACAATCATATTAGTGAGGAGTAACGGGAGGCAAGGGTGACAAATGTGTTGTTTCGGCTGTATTTGAGTTTGTCAAGATGAGCTGCCTCATTAAATGGCTCATTGTAGTAGTAGATGTAGTATTTTCTTTTTCATTTCAACAAAATGAATATTTTCTTTTATGATGTAACATAAGTACTTTTTTTGTGATGCAGAAAATGTATTTTCTTTTTCACAAAATGAGTACTTTCATTTCATGTGGTAACAAAAATATTTTCTTTTGTTCCAACCAAAAGAGTACTTTCTTTTCATGGCATAGAAAAAATATTTTTTTTTTCACAATAGTATTTTCTTTTAATATGTTATAGTATTTTCTTTTTCATTTCAACAAAATAAAAATTTAATTGTTATGATGTAGTATTTTCTTTCATTTCAATAAAATAAATACTTTCTTTTCATGATATAGAAAAAGTATGTTCTTTTATTTCAACAAAATAAGTACTTTATTTTCATGATGTAGAAAAAAAATTCATAAAATGAGTACTTTCTTTTCTTGTTGTAAAAAAAGTATTTTCTTTTATTTCAACAAAAAGAATATTTTCTTAGAAAAAGTATTTTCTTTCATTTTAATAAAATGAATACTTTCTCTCTGAGAATATCAACCAAACATGAAAAAATTAGAAAATATTTTCCAAAAAATGGGTCAAGGTAGAACTCTAAGATTGAGCTTTTCATGGGTCAAGGTTGGGCATCATCATGGGTCCATTTGGACTGATGATTTTTGACGTATTAACTTGGGCTAGCCCAAAACATCCAATTTGCAAAATTATTCTAGCTTAAACTCATTAAAACTTGGGCGAGTTAGGCGGTCAAATGGGTTTGGGTTAATTTTGCCACCACTAGTGGGAGGTTATTTATTAGTGAGTAATGGACATCAACATTAACTATTAATTTACAGCAGCTTCGGCATCTTGCTTGATTTTCTATGTTGTATCTTGAGTATAATAACGTCGTGCGTATGTTTTGGTAATCCAATCCGTGCAAAGGATATCCAATCCATGCTTGGGTTAAATGTAATATTTGTCAAAAGTACAAATTTTGGTAAAAAAAATCTAGGAACTAGATAGACGAGTTACTTGTTTATTTATCCAGTTTATATTTTTCTGGTTCAATTTTTTTCTGGACTGCTCCGCTCGAGGTGGGGTTTCCTCCTGTGTACGTACCCCGAATATTTTAGTACTAACTGATGTGACTATATATATATAATAATAATAATAATAATAATAATAATAATAATAATAAAGCATCACTGCTTGTACGAAATTCAGCAAATGCAAGATCAGCCCTTTAATTCCATAAAATTAGGAAACGAGCACTGTGGAGGCTTTTTTTCCAGATAGAACGACAAAATCTATACTTCACTATCTAAGCTATTAGTGAGTAAATAAACGGATTATTCATCCAAATTTCAGTTTGAAACTCATGTAATTAACCTATTTTTCTTTGGGTTAACCCTAAAACTGAGATAGATCCATGAGAAATCTCATTAGATTTTATTAGATATGGTAGAGATCAAAATGGTACACCAAAAGAATTGACTGCTGAGCCGTACGAGGTAAAAAATTCTCAAGTACATTGACATGAATCTCAATGACAATAAACAAGAATTGACAATTGATAATGTAAGTAAATATAGAATACGCGTAATCTCACAGAAGGACTTTTTTTTATGAATTGTTCATTTTAAATATTCAGTTTAAAAAAATACTTTTTATGAATTCATTTTAAATATTCAGCTTAAAAAAGTCATAGACCAATAAATAGAGCTGAGGTTATAGTTAAAGCAACTAATAGAAAACCAAAATAACTAGTTATAGTAAGCATGAAGGGGCTAAATTAAATGAAATATGTTCTTTTTATACCTATGTTTAAAAAGCACTTACCTAAGTTCCAAATTTTTCAAAATAAAATAGGTCATAACCTAACATTATCAGTTTTTGCCAGACTTTAACACTTAACTAATCAAACTAGAAGTAGGCGCTTTCTTCTTTTTTTCCCCTATGGGAGGGAGAGGGGAGGGTGGGAAGAGTGGAGGGGGAAGCAAGCCAGCCTAATGAAACAACATTTTTGAACCTCCGGAATTGGATATTTTGCTTATAAGTTAAAACCATAGAAGAAGAGAAAAGGTATAGTCACCACAGTTATTCTGTTCTTTGGCAACATTCAAAGCCTCTTTACAGACATTAAACCCTCATGATTAAAACCATTGAAGTCAGAGATCCCAAAGTACGAGGTCGTTATCTGCCTTCATTCTTCATCACCATCACCATCCTCATCCTCTTCTTCCTCTTCATCTTCAGATCCTTCACTGTCCTTTCCCTGCATTAGCATTCAAGTCAAATCAACCAATTCAACAATTTGACTAGACAACATTATCTGCAATCTTAGTAACATCAGACAAATTTAAAGCCAGTTTGACTCATTCAGCTCTTGACAAGAGCCCTCAAGAACCATCGAACACACGTCGTAATCAATACGATAGTACCAGAATATTGTTCCTCTGCAAAAAAAAAGAATGACAGTGCATCCTAATGATACATCTCTACCAATGACCCTATGAACAATTCAGCCGTAACTTATCAAGGATCAAAGAATGCCTGAGTTCTGTTAAGAATACATCTCAAAGTACTGTTAAGTTGTCCTGACCAATATTGGACCATATACACTGAGGAGAGAAAAGATAAAGGGAGGGGAATAACACGTAGACTTCCCCTAGGTTTAAAAAATTACCCTTCTCATGTTTGAAAAAAACTGGAAAAAGAAAAGATATTCTTCCTTATAGTCGAATTTGGGAGAGGTTGGAAGTAAGACATGAAGATATTGTATCCCCTCTGCTTTTATTTCCTAATCAATGAAGGGTAACAAGACTGAATGGTCCTGATACCCATCCTTCATTCTAAACAAATAGCTTGTAGCTTCCAACAGAGACCTATATGTTCAATAGTAGAAGGTAATCAAACGTAATAATTACGACTCCCGTACCCTGCCTGAAACTTAAACCTACTCTTTTCTCTATTTACGGTGTTCTAAGGGATGCATTCTAACCCTCCGGACTTGATATCAGACTCATTTTGCAAAGAGCAGAGATACATTTATTACTGAAGACCAGTAAAAAATCTTTGCGGCAGCCTCATTATTGCAAAAGAAAAATGTCTTTTGAATCATCAGCCAAAAGCACTCCTGTCAACCCCTTGCCTTTCACCCTGTGGTGTCTTATATTTTTGAGGTCCCTTTCGTTACTTTTGACTTGATACAAGACCAATAAAGTTTTGTTGGAAAGCATGGTAAATGAATCTTCTGAGGCTCACAACCCAGCTGAAAACTGCTCAGAAATAATCTAGAAAATGTAGCATGAGCCTTAAGAGAAAGAAGGAAACCACCACTACGAAGATGTGGGAGGTTGCAGATCTTAGCAGTGTAGGATTTTAGAGCCTCCACGGAGCAATCAGACTATGCTTAGAATTTATGCTTCTACGGAGCCAAATAAATACTGAAAATTCTTGAAAAGCTTAAAAGGCATCTAATCTCAAGAAAACATTCTCTTGCTATTGTGTTGACATAGTAAGTAGGGAGAAAGAAAAGGATAAAGGAAGTTATACTTCGCAAATAGTTCTCCCAAAATGTACTTAAGGTAGGAGTTAGAAAACACTTAGTAAGCGCTCATTCTAATACCATCATCGCAGCAAGCTTACTCAACAATTTACTTTTGCAACAATAGATCACCCAAGGTAGCAACCAAAACCATACACTTGAATTCTAGTGATAAGGTAGTTACAACCTCAAGCTCCACTCAACTCCACAGTTTTCTTTCACCCTCAATGACCCTTTCTTACTTACGATCTTTGACCTTGGGAAGTACCTTCTTATGAAGCTGATACATCAATTAGGAAGAATGTCTAACATAGTTTACAACAAAGGCCATACAACTTATTTGAAGATATAATGCAAGAGTTTAATAAGGAAATGAAATATTCTTAAATAAATGTATGCCCAAAGAGAAACACACAAACAGTCACAACAAACCAAGTATTCATGCACTTATCCATGATACAGATATGACACTTATGAAGTGATGTATCTTTACCTCGTCACCATCAAAATCTTCTTCATCAGGCTCCTGTGGTATAATAATGCTTAGATGATGTTATCAATAGGCAATAGCATTTCGTGACTAAATATTTATTAAATAAAATAAGAAGGACGATTGAATGGAACTAACGTTGTTAAAATAGGTGAGCGGGTTCGGCCATAAGTCATCCTTAATTATGTCAGCGACCTGCAAAAGCGACAAAGGTACTAAGTGTCGAAATGAAAATCTTTCAGCAGAACTTTTCCCTCTGTGTACCAAATTAGCACCGTCAACTCCACCTCCCCCAAAAAAGAAAATGGAAAATTGGAACGAAAAAATCATCATGAAGAAATCTGCAGAAGATATAAGCATATACCTCATCCTGAATCTCTAGTGCTTCATCCTCATCCTCATCTTTTTGATTGACTTCACTGAACCACGTGAAGAAGCTGCATAGAAAACCCGAAGAGGGAAAGCAACTGAGCAAGATGACCAGAACTATCACATCGCAATATTTATCAAGAAAGTGCTAGAGTGGAGACTACAGAAAATAAGGCCAGTGAGGACACAGCACTGCTACAGTAATTTTATAGCTGCACTAACCAATAATTACTGGCATGATTTATAAAGAATCTCGGCTTCTGTTCTCATTATGATGACCAAGCTCAGTCCCACCATTAACGAAAAAACAGCAATTGTGAAGCAAAATATTCCAGTTACCAATATTGTCTATAATGATTAGTGTACACTATTCGAAAGGCATTACAATGGACCAATTATACGTCCCATCAGTAATAACGTGCATTGACAAACACTGAGGGGTCGTTTGGTTGATGTTTTAGCATAACAATTATCAGCATAAAATCCTGCATAAGATAATACAGTGTTTGGTTGGCCGCATAAGCAAAAAATAATCGTCGCATAGCTAATGTAGTGTTTGGCTGGAGGTATTAAATAATATTTAAGTTATGCAAGAATCTATGTATTATTTTATGCGACATTAGATGCGAAATAAGAATATGTGTATTAGCGAAATGGGGATTAAACTATTTAAGACAAAAATGCCCTTTTAAAGTAAGTAATTTATGTTTAACAATAATCATTAACCAACGCATAACAATTCCCTCATTATTCATCCCCATAAAAACAATTCATGCATTATAATCCCCTTATGTGAACCAAATGATCCTGATGTAATCATCAACAAAGCTTGACATGAGCAAGCCTACCATTAGACATTATGCTAACCAAGGTTTCCGACAATATAACAGAGATAAGTTGAGTCTTAGCATAAAATCAATGAATAAACAAATTGGATTAAATTTAAATTATATAGAAATGCTAGAAATAAGTAAACTTACCTTTCCTCAGCATGAGATCGCTTGTTTCCTTTATTCTCATGTGCAACTCCATTAGGAATGGCCTTCAAAGAGTCGACCAACATAATTAATATGACGAGATATGGAATGTACAGAATGTGTCACATCTCAAGCTGCAAAATGGGAACTTACCATGCCTTCTTTCCATTTTATTGTTGTAGCAGAAATCTTTGTGGGTCCATCTTCAAGGAAGGTATAGGTCTTTGCGAGCTTTGTATTTTCAAAATATGGATTCGCATTGAAGTTCTGTGAAAAAGAGGATATCAACATTCTGAATTTCCCACACAAAAAAAGCAATATATACCGAGGTACATTAATTTCATGTGGAGGAAACTTACAAAGGTTATCGAGTAACCCGACTTCACATCTTTAGAGTCTTCAACTTCAATAGAACTTAGAAACTTGAAGATCTAGCATGGGATAAGGCAGTTACATTTTGAGATGCAGAACTCAAGAAGCGTTTAAAGGATACGTCAAAATTTCCTTATAGAAGAGGGCATCATTGTTAACTCAGCATTGACTCATTAAAAGTAATGACAAGTTCACCATTGATAAAACTCGGCCAAATAAATAGCAGTAGAGTTGGTAATAATCCAATTTAATATAGTGTTATAAGCAAAAAATTAGAACCAAACCTTTTGGTCTTCTTCAGTTAGAAGTTCACCTAGGACAGGATGACTCAAAAACTGCAAGCAAATGAACCAAGTCAACTAGATAAGAAGCAATTCAGAATTTCAATAACATAGAGAGAGGTATCAGGATAGGTTCACCAACAGCAGTCAACCAGAAGTCCGGGATAGCTTTAATGATGTCGTTTCGTTTGTCATAGACAGGCTTGCGGATCTCATTGTACTTCTGTTCCACTTCCAATACTTTATCACTTGCTTCCTCATTGATCTGCTAGGAAAATTGAAATGCCCATTAGTTAACATGTAAGACCAATTAAACAAAAGAAATCTAGCATTCAACTCTAAGTTACTTTTCCAGAAAAAAAAAAAATTATTGTTGTTTCACCTAAATAAGATTATACCCTGACGACCAGCTTATGTTGTGAGCACAGTAGCAAAACAGCTCATATTCTTCTACTTATTAATGATGTTCCAAAAAATTATGGAGTCGAATTATATGCTAAGGATAGTACCACATGCATGCAAAGAAGGGAAGCTTAGGAAGCAAGGTTCTCATCTATCACACACTTTTTCTTTGTCATCTTGCGTATAAAGGAACATCTAAGAGTGCCACCAATATAGAAATTGTTCCAATTCTCTGTGTTCTTCTCATTATTTTGGTTTAGACTGGTGGTGATTTTTAGAAATATGCTCCAACGGAGTTTTGCAGATTGAACTTTGACCGACGAAAAATGGATTACTAGACTATTCCTCCAATGAGTTCACATAAAACTTTTTTTTTAATGAAAAGGTAAAGGATTAATATAGGACCCCACCTGTGGGATTATACCGGGTATGTTGTTGTTGTTGTAAAGGATTAATATAAGAAGTTGAGGCGCGTCATCAACGGAGCAGGTAACGTTTTATTAATGTCAAACGACAAAATGATGCATTAGAATAATGAAAGTTAACTCAAAAGGAAAACAAGGCAGAAATGTAAATTCGAACCCACGGATGCAAACCAGTTGTTATTCTCATCAAACTTATTTTTTCCTTTTCTTATAACGGTGGTGTCTGGGCCAGCTTACATGCACCTCGACTATTCCATCGGGTACCTGCTACCTCCCACCAGCACAGGTACCGAGTACTCCACCCACCAAGGCTTAGGAAATGGGAAGAAAGCACCTATATGTTTTTCTCTGCTAGTCTCCAAGGTTTGTATCTACTTCATTGACCAGTAAGTCAAGTCTCTTAAGTGCAGCTTAGAAGCCAAATCTCGGCCTTCCTTCCACCACAGAAATGAAGTCAAGGATCACTAATCATGTAAATACTTACTGCTAAAACAGGAACTAAAATATATGATGCCGCATAACATATCCAAAAAAGAAAAGAGATGCCCCAAATCACAAAAATTAATGAATACAATCCTTTTCTTTTCTCTATGATAATTAAATCATGACGATTTTCACACGTTGTAACTCAGACATAATCTTGCCAACCTAAACCTCAAGGTTAATCCCCTAAAGTAAGTAGCTTATGCAGTTCTCGAGCATGAATTCTTCGCAACACAGAAAAAAATACATAAACAAGGTTGCACTCACTTTTCGTTCAAGATTAGTATTTTACGATTAGTTCAACAAAAAGATGATACTTTGTGTCCACAATAAGAGGAAGCCACGATATCTTATTTCGCTGTTACATACTCACCAATTTGCAAAACTTTGGGGCCAATACGAAGAGGCATATACTGCAAAAATTAAATTTACACACCAATTCGCAAAAATTTGGAGCAATACGGGAGGCATATATTACAAAAATTAAATCTTCCCAGGTTTCAATATACAAATAAGGGGAAAACCCGGATAATAATATATCAACACACGCAAAGAAATAAAATTCCAGGCCCCTGCAACAACCTTCCACTTACAAAATCCGTTTCAAAATGCCAAGTTGGATGAATCACATCCTATTTAGAAACTAGTACCACCAAATTCTCTATTAGAAACATCAAAGGTCCTCTTTTTCACTCAAATTAATTCTTTAAAATAGAGTATATGTACTACTCCATATGTTTACTAATACTCCATAAGCACCAACTCAAAAATTGGTATAAAGTAGTAGATGCAGTTATTCCGAACCCACTTAAGATCTTGACTTATAAACACAATTCGGGTAAAAATATTTCCTTTTTACCTCAAAATTAAAGAAAGGAAGAAAAGGATTAATTTACCTTCTCAAGCTCGTCTTGTATTTCTTGCAATTTTTCAATGGAAAAAACGAGCTCACCATCAATGATGTTGTTCTCTTCATCCACTTTTTGCTTCTTCCCTTTGTCAGCACCCATCTTTTTCTCTTCTCTGGAAAAAACAGGCAACAGAGCTTGCAACTGCTCTTTGTTAGAGTGGTACTGCCTTAAACCCTAAACACGCCTAAACCCATGGGTTTATATATTATATGTGGTGAGAGTGAAACAGTACACGTGTGACTTTTGTACATGTGAGGGACACAACACAACATATAATGGTTTAGGGTTTTTCAGGAAATGACACTTATGACATAGGTTTGAGGAAACTTTGCGTTGCACGTGTATTCCATATTAATTTTTGATAACCTATATGTAAATCTATAATGGTTAAGTTATAAAGTCAAATATACATATTCTACAAACATTTGAAGAAATATAATTACAAATTCAAATATACAAAAAGTTTTGTCACTTTTAGGTATCCTTAATACCTCTTACAAAGGAAGTCAAAAAATCTTATTATCTAACCAACTCAATCTCGGTTAAAAGTTCCAACCATAGACACTGGATTCGACATTTGATCTTTTCGCTGAGATAAAGGCATAAAAATAAGAAAGAATATATAGAATTAGAATCGGTTTTTTAGCATTTAACCCCCTTTTATGTTATGGATTTCGTTGTTCAAAAAATGATTTGTAGAGAAGAGAGAGATTTTGTTTACGGATTTTTGAGTAGAATACGATTGTGAAGTGTATAAGAAAAGAGGGTTTGTATGGCTTAACCACGTGTGGAGATATCTAATTAGAGTTCCTTTTTTCATTTTAAAATTATGTCATCCGATGATTAAATTTATCCTGCATTTAATTAACCCCAATATTATAGTTTCAATATAAATAAATGTGCAGCTATTCGTCGTACACATGCAGCACATATCTAGTATATAGTACCAACACATCACTATAAATAAAGCAAATTTAACTCTTCTAACCTCTTGCCAGCTACATTTTTCGGTCCTCCTCCGTGGATTTCTCCTATTTTAACAATTTTGTATTCCTTCAATTAAAATTAAGGAATAAATTAAATAAGGACAATAAAGTCTACAATGTTACCTTTCGCAACAATTACTCATTTATAGATTTTAAATGATAAAATATGAGTTGTACTAAAGTTTTCAAAATATGTTCTAACACTCAAAACTCAAAAAGTCTACTGAGAGTTTACCACAAGCAACGTACAAATTAAGACGACAAAGTGCAGAGAGAGAATTAACACTTTTTCTTAGCAGCAAAATTGGAGGAGTAATTCCAAAAAGCTGATACTATAAATCTGCATAACCAACCAAACCACCATATCATCTAGTTAAAGAATGATTAATTTATCTAAGGAAGAAAATGAATCTAATAGTAGCCTTAACCTCAATACCAAATTCTTAATATTCTAGGTTGATAGAGTGATCATACATGGAAGTTTTAGACCCACTCAAGGGAACTAGCAAAGAAGCAAGATGTCCAGTCACCTGGTCTTTAGGATTCTTACGATAGCAGGCGAGACTAAGCAGAAATACAAAGTGTAGGTAATTCTTTATCCACTCTGCCGGATCAATCAACCACATAATAAGTATCATATAGAGCAATGTCTAGCCCAGAATTAGTCAGAACTATTCCAGTGAGTCCTCCTATGGTGAACAAAAAGATGAAACCTACAGCAAATAACATGGGTGTTTTGTATCCTGCTACGCTAGTTCTACTGTGCTTTCCTTCCTTGGCCTAAGAAAGAAGGCTAGTCACTTCCCTTATTCATAGGGGCAGCCCCTTTTCTATCGAGTAGTCACTCTTGGCCTCTTTCTGTCCTGACTCGGAAATGAACCCGATGGTCAATCTTTCCCTGGCTTGAGAGGTTTCATTTCAGGTTAAGCAGGGGATCAAGACTCTAATGCTTTTATTCCTTCAGTTTCAGATAGGTGAATCAATGGGCTCATTTCCTTTCTTTCTCTAGTCAACTGGGGAAAGGTTCCTCTTTGCTTTGATTCGATAGTTGGAACTCTTTGTATACTCTTGTGAATATGCTCTTGTGTCTCCTTAACCCGAGGCTTGGTCGACCTTATTGCTACATATGCCATATTTCTGAGAGTGGAGAGAAGAAGTTCAAAATGATGCAATGAAGACTAATGCCGATGTCGTCTCAACTTCTCACGAAATCTCTCAGATAAGTAAAATTTTTGTAAACATTGTTCTTAAATAGGAGAAATACAAGTAATTTGAAATGATTATAACTTAAATTTTATGTAAGAACTTAAATACAATTGAACGGAAGAAAAGGGAATGAGGAACAAAAAGTCGATCAGTTGTGTTTCACTTTAGATTTTAGAAGATGAGTATGGTCCGTGTATTAAATATTCAATGAATTTAGTGTATTTATTTATTACTTAACATAACTTCTCGAATTCTCCATATTTTTATAACAACAAAGAGAATGTTGTTTAATGTAATACTCTTATGAATAAGATAATAGAGTTATTTTTCAATGGGTTTTATAGTAATTCAATTTTGTAGGGTTATTTCGATCTTTTAACTTTTGACTTGGGGCTTCACACTTATAATATAGTATGATATTCAGGCTTTTTCGTTCACTATAAAAGTCATTTTTATCGAAATCAATTTTTATATCATATTATAATATATATCCTCTATAACAATATTTTATTATAGCAGCCAAAAAATATCGGAACAAATGAGATTGTATAGAGAGGTTTGACTATACTAGTCTTAAAATAGATATGCATGTACCCTATGTTAATGTATATAAAAAATTTAATAATATATAAATATTATTAAGTAATAAAATATTTTTTTTTAAATTAAAGTTCTTGAAAAAGGAATATTTGGTGATATTTAGTCAACGAAGTAGAGAATGGCCTAACTGAGCATAAAAATGACCAAGATAGTGTCGAAAGCTCAGTGATTTATGATGTATCCCTTTCTTTTGTTTTAATTTAATTTCGTATCAACATGATCTTCTAGATACCATGCATCATATAGTTAACAAAAAATAAAAAGGAATTGGCGATAGGTAAGTTACGTAATTAAACAATAAAAAGTCATCATAAATCCTATTAACTGACGAATTAGTGAGAGATATTAAAGATTGTTATTTTTTTCCAACAATAATTACTTTCTCAAAACATAATGGTCGATAATAATTGTAGCAATACTTGCCGTAGTAAGTTTTAAAAAATAGATTCAATACCCAAGCTTATAAAGAAATACTTATGGTTTAAATTATAATTTAACAACACAAATCGTCTATATAAATGAAAAATAAAGAGGCAAATTAGTTTGTATGAAGAAAATACAACGACAAAGAAAAAAAAAATTGCTTCATAGTTCATACATATTGAGAGTGGTTTTCAAATATTACACAATTGATGAAGAGAAAATACTATATGTTCAATTAGTGCATTTTTCAAGTATTATTACTAAAACAAAAGAGATAAAATATTATTTGAGTATGAAAAGATGTCAAATACTAATGATGTGAACATGTGGAAATGGTATATCCATAGTTGACTTCAAAGTCATTTATTGTCGATAACTATACGTTTTTGAAAGTCTAATACAATTTTAGAGATGTTATGTAATTGCATTAGTTACCTTTGTTGGAGAAATTTTTATATGTTTATTCCTTATTCACATAACTTTTAAAATCTTAAATAATAGGTCTTCATACATAGTTCAAATATTAAAAAAAATTTAAGTAAAATTTTAATAGATCTCAAAGTCCTAAATATTAGGAAAGTAGCTTAAATTATAATTTTGTTTAATATAAAATCGATTTTAAAGGATAAAAAAGATGAACGATATTTAGCTAAAGGTTGTCGTGTTTTTAATATAGTACTAATCTCAAGGTACGCACGATGCGTGTGTATTCTATCTCAATGAGTACTAATTTATTTAAAATTTGTGTTTAAATAATAAAACAAAAGTATAAGTTCCTGAAGATGATCATATAAGTTAATCGTGTATAATAACTCAATAAATAAAGAAAGCCTCGTAAAAATCCTCAATAATAAGTCAATAATTCAACTTAAAATATATCTCAATTTAATAATATTATAAATTTAATTTCACAAGTTATCATGCTTCCTTTTCAGTTTCATCAAGAACAGAGTCCTTAAAAATCTAAATAGTGTTGAAGGATAGAAAAATTTAATAACTAAAATTTAGTTGATTTATAAATTCCTAAGTATTAGAAAAATAGCTAAATTAAACCTATCTTCTCTCTCTAACCCAATGCTCACCGGCGCACGTTAGTACGACGTCCGACCACCATGGAAATGGCTCGGGGAAGAGGTAGACCTCGAGGACGACCAAGTTTGCAACCTTTAGCTGGTGGGGGAAACCTAGCTGAAGTCAACATGCAACTAGAGAAAACTCCAGTAACTGCTATGGAGAATTTTACTGTTCCATTAGAAGATGTTAGAATGAAGCAACATGCAAGTGAAGGAATGAAGCAAGCGACAGCTAAGAGATTGGATCTGAGTGTTAGTCCAATTTTAAGCGGCCAAAGTGAGAAATTGATCGAGAAAGCTGCAGATCTAGCGAGTACAAGCAAGCTAACACAAGATCTAGCACCAACAAATGAGGAGGAAAGGAAAACAACAGTGTGGACTTCATTGTTTGCAGGTAATAGAAGTTATGAAAATGGTCTAAAATTAAGTTACATACCACCTAAAATTGTGGAAGGGAAGACAGTGGTACAGCTTGAGAAAGAAAATGTTGAGAAAGAAGTACTAAAATGGAGATGTTCCCTAATTGTGTATGTAATTGGAGAAACTCCGGGCTATAATTACATGCACAGATTTGTAAAACAGAGCTGGAACCAAGTTTCAGAGCGGGGCTGGTATTCTACCATGACGAAGGATACTATGTAGTGAAGTTTCAATATGTTAATGATATGAACGAATCTTATACTCTGGTCCATATACAATGAATAACAAGTCGCTTATTTTGAAACCATGGACTGTCAACTTTGACTTTACTAAGGAATTTCTATCTGAAATTCCCCTGTGGGTGATACTGCCTAACCTACATATGAGTTATTGGGGAGCTCAGTCTTTGAGCAGAATTGCAAGTGCAATTAGAAAATCGCTGTATGCGGATGAATGCACATCCAAGCAGAAGAGGATTTCATATGCTCGAATATTAATTGAGATTAATGTCACTAGACCACTGCCAACAAGTGGTACAGTATAGGAACCTGATGGGAGATAGTTGGAACAAGCAATAGACTATGACTGGAAACCAGAATTCTGTGAAGAATTCTTGAAGATTGGTCACTCTTTCAAGAAAGTTGAGACTGAATAGCATTAATTTGAGCAGCCTAGAAGGAGGAGGAGACCAGTTGCTGGCCAAATTTCCACACATGCAGCTTCTCAGCCAGTAGAGAAAGGGGTGAAAGAGTGGAGAGCTAAGAAGACTATTGAGGTGAAGTATCTACCTCTTGTGGTAGTAGGAACAGATCGACAAGTTGAAGAGACACATGATAAGCAACTTCCTGAACAAATACAGCAACCTCTAACAAGGTGTGAATAACAAGCACTAAGGAAGGAGGTGCTGACTCCTCAAAAAAAGCCCTGAACTGAGCTGTATCAGGGAGTTCCCAGCTTTGACTACTAGTGTACTGAGAGGGAATAAATCAATGGAGAATATAGGTGGTAAGGGGATTCATAAATGCTTACCTACAGCAGAGAGTGGGCCACCTATTATAGCATAATGACCTGGGTAATATGGAATGTTAGAGAAATAAATAAGAGATTAAACAAAAGGAGCTAAAGTTATACTTACAGAATAAACATATAAAGTTAGCTGGTTTTTTGGAAACTAGAGTAAAGCAGATTAGAGCCAACAGGGTATTCAACAATATTTTGCCAGGATGGGCAATACAGAACAATTATCAAAGTGTAGCAAATGGGAGGATATGGCTTACATGGGATCCCATGGTTTATTGTATTGATGTTGAAAGGGTAGAGTCTCAATTACTCCACTGCACAGTAAGGGGGAGGCTGGATGGATTTGAAGCTTGTCTTACACTGGTATATGGATTTAACACAGTCGATCAGAGGAAGTCCTTATGGAGTAATTTGAATGATATCTCAATACAGATGATAAAACCTTGGATAATTGGTAGAGACTTCAATGATATGTTGTATAAACAAGATAGAATGTATGGTAATTCAGTCACTATGAGTAAAATGGTTGATTTTTCAAAATGTATACATAACCTCTTTCTGAATGAGCTGACATGGAAAGGAGAATACTATACTTGGTCTAACAAACAGCAAGGTAATGATAGGATACTAAGCAGGATTGATAGGGTGTTTGGTAATGACTTGTGGATGACTAACTAGGGGCATGTATGCACTGAATATGATGTACCACTGATATCAGATCACTCACCTATGTTGCTAAACATTCATTCAGTAAGATCTAACATCAAATCCTCATTTAGATTCTTTAATGTATGGGCGGATCACAAGGAATTTGAAGGTCTGGTGGAGTGCATATGGAAGAGAAGATTAGCAGAGGATAAAATGGAGAACATATGGAAGAAACTTAAAGCTCTGAAGCCACTATTTAGAAGACTAAATGCTGAAGAATATAAGGGCATTTCAAAGAGAATTGAAGATGCAAGGAGTGTCCTTATTACAGTACAAGAAAAAATGCAAATCCAGTACAGTGACAGTATGCTAGAACAAGAGAAACAAACACTCCAACAACTAGAGAAATAATCCTTAATTGAAGAGAGTATCCTGAAACAAAAGTCAAGAGTTAAATGAATTAAATTGGGGGATGCCAACACTAAGTATTTTTCTTCTATTGTGAAAGAAAGGAGCCATTATAAACAGATCCAAGAGCTAACAACAGAGGATGGAAGAAAGGTTAATAATCAGGTTAGCATCAAAGAGGAGTTTATAAGCTTCTATAAAAACCTAATAGGGGCTTCTACAAAGACCTTACCAACAATTAACAAAGAAATAATGAAGAATGGTCCTAAGCTCAATCATGAACAACAACTTAGTTTAATTGCTGAAGTGAAAGAATAAGAGGTGTATAAGGGTTTATGTGCAATACATGAGGATAAGGCTCCTAGGGTTGATGGCTACAACTCATGCTTCTTCAGGAAAGCATGACCTATAATGAAACAGGAGATTGTGCAAGCAGTGCAGGATTTCTTTCTCACAGGCAGAATGTACAAAGCCATAAATTGTACAGCAATTACTCTTGTTCCTAAAGTGAACAACCCAATTGCAACAAGGGAATTCAGGCATATTGCATGTTGTACTGTCTTATATAAGATCATATCTAAAATACTAGCAAATAGACTGCAAGGAGTAATTGCTAGTGTGATAAGTGAAACCCAGGCAGAATTCATCCCAGGAAGGAAAATATCAGATAACATAATCCTCTCTTATGAACTTGTGAAGGCATACACCAGAAAGAATTCTTCTCCAAGGTGTATGGTCAAGATTGATCTAACCAAAGCTTATGATTCCGTGGAATGGATATTCCTAGAACAAGTGATAGTTGAGTTGGGATTCCCTAGTAGGTTTCAACAATGGGTGCTTACTTGTGTGAAAACTGTGAGCTACTCAATTATCATTAATGGAGAACCTACATAACCTTTGACAGCTGCCAAGGGGTTGAGACAGGGAGATCCTATGTCTCATTTCCTATTTGCAATTGCTATGGAGTACTTGAGTAGATGCTTGAATGGTCTGAAAAGGGAAAGGGATTTCAAATACCACCCTAGATGTGCTAAGCTGGGCATAACTCATGTGAGCTTGGCAGATGATTTGCTGTTGTTTGCAAGGGGTGACATAGCCTCAATCACTCAATTACAACAATGCCTTAATCATTTCTATGGGACTTCAGGCTTAAAAGCTAACCAGGAAAAGAGCTCAATTTTCTTTGGAGGTGTAACTCGGCTGGCTAGTGAATAGATATTGCAGAAATTTGGTTACTCCAGAGGTGTTTTGCCAGTTAAGTATCTGGGAGTTCCATTAACCACCAAGAAGATCTCCACATCTCAATGGCAACCACTTATTGAGAAGATGGTGGCAAGAATCTCATCATGGACAGCAAAAAAACTCTCATATGCTGGAAGAATATAGTGAGTTCAATCTGTCTTATTTGGTATTCAAGCTTATTGGTCACAACTGTTTCTGATTCCTAGCAAAGTTCTGAAGACTATTGAAGCATATTGTAGGAGCTATGTGTAGTCAGGAGTTAATGTTATTACAAAAAGATCTCTGGTAGCTTGGGATAGAATATGTACACTTAAGAGTGTTGGGGGACTAAACCTAATCACTCTTAAAGTTTGGAATAGAGCAACAGCAACAAAAAAATTACTGGAATCTAGCACACAGGGGTGATAAGATGTGGATCAAATGGATACATGCGTACTATGTAAAAGGTCAACAACTTTCTGATATGCCAATACCAAAGCAGGCTTCTTGGCTAGTTAGAAAGATTGTGGAGGAAAGAAATTCAGTAGAAGCAATCCACATCCAACCAAAGAAGAACAACAATATGATCAGGCAGATATATTTTGCTATGATGGGTCAATTGCCAAGAGTTGAATGGAAGATGTTTATGTTTAGGAATGAAGCAAGGGCAAAAGTTAAATTCACAATGTGGCTATACTTCCAAGATAGGATGCTGACCAGCGATATATTAGCTAAATGGGGGATACAAGTGGACAATAAGTGTGTTCTGTGTAAAGTATATGATGATACCAAGAAGAATATATTTGTTGAATGTGAGTTTACTAAGTGCATATGGATAAGGTTGCTGAAATGGATGCAAAGACAACCTGTCTGGGAATCTTCATGGGATCAACATTTGAAGTAGGCAGCAGAGAATGCAAAAGAGAAATCAAGCAGAGCAGGAGTCTTCAAAATGGTATACGCAGAAGCAATTCATATGATCTAGAATGAGAGAAATCACAGGATATTTGAGAAATAAAACAGAAAAGCTGAAGATCTAGCTAGGAATATACCATGTTTATGCAATGTAAGAGCAACAAAGCAAAATAGACAACTTATGCAAAAGTTAATTTTGATCGTAAATAGAATAGCATAGAGGAGGAGAGTTTAAAGTTTATATATGTATAGTTTGGAGAGATAGAATAGGTAGAACAATAGGATGTGTTTAAGCCAACTGTGGATTTGTAAAGTTTCACTGGTGATTAATGAAAAATTTTAATTACCCAAAAAAAATTTAAAAAAATAGCTAAATTATAATTTTGTCCATATGCTAATGCCATTCTTATAAAAACAAAATTTATGTATCCTATTCGGTTTGTTTTTGAAAATAATTTTACTTGTATGATGAATACAAAAAATAATTAATTTAATTCTTGCTAAATAGTTAATTCAAAGACTTAATTATTTGTTCGCAACATTAAAGGAAACTACATATTAGTAGTTTTCACCTAATGCAATTAAGGAAAGATTTATTAATTAAACTTTAAGTTGATATCAAAGTCCTAAGTATTAGAAAATTAATTAGATTACCAGTACCAAATATTAGAAAAATAATCAAATGACTATTTTGTCCAGTGTGAACTCTAATTTGAGAGGGTAAAAAAGGTGAACTATATTTCGCTAAGGGCCTTCGTGCAAATAAAAGTATTAATTAGCCACATTTGATTTAAAAAAAATTCTAGAAGATGATTTGATAAGAACTTTTAACTTACATAAATAAATTCACAAAAAACAAAGAGATAAAGAAAAGAATAAAAAAACATAAAAGCATAACGAAACGCATATTCCAAATATTTGCAGATGCTTGTTGATGCAAAAAATTAGAAAGAAATAATTTTTAGTACAAAGATTTATCATTTTATTAAATAATTACGATTGTTCAATATTTTTCATGTCAAAATAATAAATACCAAAAGAAAGATATTTATTTCATTTAAATTTTACTCCTTTTTAAATTTCCTACATATTAGTAGTTTTCACCTAATTCAAATAAGTAAAGATTTATTAATTAAACTTTTAGTTGATATCGAAGTCCTAAATATTAGGAAATTAATTAGAATACTATTACTAAATATTAAAAATAATCAAATGACTATTTTGTCCAGTGTGAACTCTAGTTTAAGAGGGTAAAAGAGTCAAACGACATTTCGCTAAGGTCATTCGTATTTTTAGTATAGTACAGATATAGATAGATTTACTATACACGTGTATCATGTACGATGCATATAATTCCTAAGGGCCTTCGTGCAAATAAAAGTATTAATTAGCCACATTTGATTTAAAAAAATTCTAGAAGATAATTTGATAAGAACTTTTAACTTATATAAATAAATTCACAAAAAATAAAGAGATAAAAAAAAGAATAAAAAAACATAAAAGCATAACGAAACGCACATTCAAAAATATTTGCAGATGCTTGTTGATGCAAAAAATTAGAAAGAAATAATTTTTAGTACAAAGATTTACCATTTTATTAAATAATTACGATTGTTCAATATTTTTCATGTCAAAATAATAAATACCAAAAGAAAGATATTTATTTCATTAAAATTTTACTCCTTTTTAAAATTCCTACATATTAGTAGTTTTCACCTAATTCAAATAAGTAAAGATTTATTAATTAAACTGTTAGTTGATATCGAAGTCCTAAATATTAGGAAATTAATTAGAATACTATTACTAAATATTAAAAATAATCAAATGACTATTTTGTCCAGTGTGAACTCTAGTTTAAGAGGGTAAAAAAGTCAAATGACATTTCGCTAAGGTCATTCGTGTTTTTAGTATAGTATAGATATAGATAGATTTACTATACGTGTGTATCATGTACGATGCATATAAAATTATAAAAACTTAAGCCTTTAAAAATAAGATTTTTAAAATATAAGCTCTTGAAAATGACATGAGCTTATTTAGTAAAAAAAAAAAGTAGAAGCTAAGCATGATACAACCAAGATGATTTATGGTTGTTACTTACTGAGTTGGCGTACTCACGTTACTCTATTGGCGTACTCACGTTACTGTAACGACCTAGTCGATCGTTACATAGAATCTACATTTATATTTACTGTTATTGCCTCGTCATAGCTTGGTTAAACCGTTCTTGATGTGTTAGAGTTGGTAGGCTTGGAATCGAATAATTATAATGAGAATTTACTCACTTAGTCTTTAGAAATAGCCTTAGAGTTAGAACAGTCAACTGAGAGTCGACTTATTGGTAAACCACCTCGGAATGTGGATTTTATGGCTCGGATAGCTTCATTAGGTGATTTGGGACTTAAGAATGTGTTCAGAATATTTTTTGTGATGTCCGGTGTAGAATTAGGCTTGAATTGGCGAAAGTTAGTTTTTGCGTTTTCCGGTCGGCAGTGGAAATAGGCTATCGGGGTCGGAATGGAATCCCGGAAGTTGGAACAGGTTCGTATGTCATTTTGGATATGTCTGCAAAATTTCAGGTCAATCGAAGTTGTTTTGGATAGTTTCGGCATCGTTGGTGGATTTTTAGAAATATCAAAGATCTTAGGCTTGAATCCAATGTGATATTGGTGTTTCGATGTTATTTTTGGTGTTCCGAGGGTGCAACTAAGTTTTAATGATCATATGTGATGTGTTGGTATAATTGGTTGGGGTCCTGAAGGGCTCGAGATTGATTTCGGGTGGTTAACGGACACTTCCGGACTTGAAAAATCTGCTGTTTTGCTTGTGTGTTGCAGGGTGTAAATTACTCTATGCGATCGCGGGGTGTCATATGCAATCTCATAGGTCTGTTGGTGAGGCCCCAAAATTTGTTTTGTGCTATCGCACTTGAGGAGCTGCGATCGCACAGGGGTCTTGGTGCGTGGGGGAAATGGTAACTGGTGCACTGTGCGATCGCGTGCACAGTGCTATGATCGCGTGAGGGAGTGGATAAGACCATGTGCGCACGCGCATGGGAGCGTGCGAATCAACAGGGTATTTTATTAAAAACCTGGGCAGTTAAATTGAAGCCCTTCCGCGACCATAACCTATTTTAACACCATTTTTAAACAGGAAGAGCTCTTGAGGCGATTTTGAAGAGGGAAAATCAGTGTTCTTCATAGAGGTAAGTATTTTGGACCTTAAAAATCGATTATAGGTGATTAAGGAACATAATCTCAGTGTTTAATTCATGAAAATCAGTAGAAAAAGGTGGGATTAGGGCTTGAGATTATGAGACCTTTAGAGATCGATTTGAGGGGTCAAACAAACTCTGATTTTAGCGTTCTTTATATGTACGGACTCGTGAGATGATGAAGAACATTATGGTATAAAATTTGTCAAGTTCCGAGATGCGGGTCCGGGGGTCGGGTTTTGGCTAATTTCGGGTTTTGAGCTAATTTGGTACTTTTCAATTGAAATTCATTCCTTAAGCATAATTTAATGATAAAAATCTGAAGTTGGTAGATTTGGAGCACTCAGAGGCCGAATTTAGAGGCAAAGGCACTGCGGAATAGTATTTTAGCCGGTTTTGAGGTAAGTAACGTTTGCAAATTTGGTTCTGAGGGTTCGAAACCCCGAGCTAAATGATTTATGACTATTGTTGAGGTGACACACATGACAAGTGACGGGCGTGCGGGAGTGCATCGAGTATTTGTGGCCTGGCTTATCCCATGGCACCGCTTAGTGATTATTCCCTGATGATATATGTGCTTCTATTAATGTGAATAATGCGAACATGGTAGAAATCATGATAAGTTATATATATTAAGGCTTCACGCCGAAAATGCTGAGACCCGAGTGGTCGTATATTACTGTCTCATTTTATGATTATTTGATTCCACATCCTCAGTCCTGTTATAGCATACCACTTCATATTTCAGTCTCAGTATCGTTAATTATATGCATACTTATCATTGTTTCGGGCTGATGGATGCATCTGTGATCCATGTGAGGGAGACGGAAGAGTAATGACTGAGTGAGGCCGAGAGCCTGTTATTGAGACAGTTATGAGATCGGACTGCACACCGCAACGATATTAAATCATGCCTTTGTTGGCTTGATATGGCGGTTGGGCCACTAGGGACCCTCCGGAGTCTTTACACCCCTAGTAAGCGCATTGATGTTGAGGGATGGATTTTCCTTGGCATGGATTGTGTCTGAAGTAGATGTTATGTGAGGGATGGATCATCCTTGGGCATGGATCTTGTCCGAGTGTTGTATTCCGGAGATGGACTTTCTCCGTGGGGCAGGATTAGCCTTTTACCTCAGTACGGAGTGACTACGGTCACCAATGATTATGTACATTCCGGGATGGACTTTTCCCTGGGCCTGAGAGCCATATACGGTACTGAGTGGACTGCTGTGTGAGGGTTGTGAGCACAATGTGCACATCCACACTGGTTTCATACATATATTTTATGATGGCATGTAGAGTATACTGGCATACTTGACATATTTACTCATCCTGATAAACTGTTAGCATGTCTAAATTCTGTATATTGTTTATTGTATAATTTTGAGGTTTTGTCCGTCACTACTTCTCAGCCCATAGTTTGGGTTCGTTACTTCTGAGTTGGTGTACTCACGTTACAGTATGTCGAGGTAGCAGCTGGCGATCGCGACCTCGTCTTCTCTTTCTTATTCTACCTGTTGTTCTTTATTTTGAGACAATGTTGTCCATTTCTCCTTTTCTTTGATTTATGTTATAGTAGCTCATGACTGAGTGACACCGGATCCGGGGTTGGAGGTTTTAAGTTTTTATTTTTCAAATATTGTTTTTAAACTTCAGACTCTTAGTATTATCAATAATTTCGTTTAAAAATCGTATTCTTACTGGAAATTGAATTTAGCTTAGTTAAAAAGGGCGGCTTGCCTGGTTCCACAACATGCGCCATCACGACTCCGAAATTGGGCCGTGACAAGATGGTATCAGAGCACTAGGTTAAATAGGTCTCACCAGTCAAGAGCAAGTTTAGTAGAGTCTTGCGGATTTGTACGGAGACGTCTGCACTTATCTTCGAGAGGCTACAGAACCCTTAGGAAGAATCCCACATTATTGAATTCTGTCGTGCGACTCTGTTGAATTCTCGAACTAAACTTCTGTTGTTTTCATTCTCTTGCAGATGGTGAGGACTCATGCTACCGATCGTGGTGATTAGACACCAGCATGACCAACTGGAGGTCGAGGCCGAGGCCGTGGTAGAGGGAGGGGTGTAGCCTGCTCAGCAGCTGGGGCAGTACTTGTGGACCCTCCCACTGCTCATGACAGGTCCCCGTAGTTGAGATCCCAGCGGGAGAGGCTCAGGCACCAGCAGTGCCCATTGTGATTCCGGGTCTTCAAGAGACCCTAGCCCAGATTTTGACGGTGTGCACCAGCCTGGCACAGGTCGTTGCCGTGCCTACTACTGCCGCTACTTCTCAGAACAGGGGAGGCACTCAAACTCCAGTTGCCCGGACACCTGAGCAGGTTACTCAGGGGCTTCAGACACCGGGGACAGTTCTAGTCCAGCCGGTTGCCCCAGCCCAAGATTTTTTGGTCCCAACTTTAGAAGATCACAAGCAGCGTAGGTTAGAGAGGTTTAGTAGACTCCAGCCTCCAATTTTTAGTGGTACTGAGGGCGAGGACGCCCAGGGATTTTTGGACAAGTGTTAGAGGATCCTTCGCACAACAGGGATACTGGAGGCTAATGGGGTCCCATTTACTACCTTCCAGTTCGTAGGAGCTGCACTCGTTTGGTGAGAGGCCTATGAGAGGCGTAGACCTGCTGACGCAACTCCCCTTACCTGGCATTAGTTCTCTATTCTGTTCCTGGAAAAGTATATACCGCAGTCTCGTAGGGAGGAGCTGCGCAGGGAGTTTGAGCAGTTGCGCTAGGAGCACATGACCGTGACACAGTATGAGATGAGGTTCTCCGAGTTGGCCCGTCATGCTATTTGTCTAATTCCCACCGATAGGGAGAGAATCAGGAGGTTCGCTGATGGCCTCACTTATCAGCTTCAGATTTTTCTGACTAGGGAGAGGGTATCTGGCGCTTCTTTTGAGGAGGTGGTTGACATTTCCAGAGAGATTGAGTCGGTTCGCTGCCAGGAGCGGATCAAGAGGGAGGCCAAGAAGTCTCGAGGATCTGGGAGTTTTGGTGGGGTTCCTTCAAGGGGCAACCTCAGCTCGGCAGAGGTCGTCCATTCAGGTAGGCTCAGCCAGGTCGCTCAGGTTATCGTGGTGGATCAGTTGGTCATGATCCTCATAGTTCGCATCAGGTGCACCCATCTTTCAGTGCCCTGCCAGCTTAGAGTTCATCTTGGACACCATCAGTTCAGAGTTCATCTATGTCTGGTTCTTCCAGTGGTTATCCTGGTGCTAGGGGTTCCCTTCAGTCCCCAGTGCCATTCTCCGAGAGAGGTTGCTTTGAGTGTGGAGATGTGGGCCATATTAAGAGGTTTTGTCCTCGTCTTGCGAGAGGTACTTATCAGCAGAGGAGTCATCCCGCGGTTTCAAAGTCAGTAGCTGCACCGCCTGCCCAGGTAGCTAGAGGTGGGGGTCAGGCAGATAGGGGTCGCTCTAGAGGGGGAGGTCGATCCAGTGGTGATCAGGCCCGATTTTATGCATTTTCATCCAGACCGAATGAGATGGATTCTGATGCCATGATCCCAGGTATTTTTTCAGCTGTCACAAGAAGCTTCAGTATTAATTGAATCCGGTTTTTCATATTCACATGTTCATCATATTTTAGCCCATTCTCTAGATACGCCCCGTGAATCTTTTGTTACATCTGATCATGTGCTCGCCCTTGTGGGTGATGTTGTTGTTACGAACCGCGTGTGTCGGTTGTGTGTGGTACCTATTGGGGGTCTGGAGACTCAGGTGGATGTGCCGTTTCTGAGTATGGTCGATTTTGACGTAGTTTGATCAGATAGATGCTGATACTTTTAGGTATGATTTGATGTAGGTGTTTTGCACCGAATCGGATTGTTTGACTCCGTAGAGCTATTTTGAGGGTGTCAGTTGATGGTTATTGGGTTTGTCTGTGCTCCGAGATGATCTAGGGGTTACCCGCCCCTGCTTCGGGGGATCGGCGATTCGTTGGTTTTAGGCACACATGGTGCGGTTCTGTTGTGGTCGTCTAGAGTAGTTGATTAAGAAAAAGTAGTTGGGTATCATAGAGTTTGGACGTATGAGTTGTGTTCTTTCAGATTCATGTGATTTGGTTCAGGTGTATACGGTGTGTGGAGGCGTGATTCTAATCTTGTAGATAAGTTCTGACGTGGAATTTGGGTTATAAGGCGTAGGGATTAGGTTGGATATAGTGGCATTCGAATGTGTTGTATTATTAGATAGATGCGGGGTAGGGTGACGTGGGGTATCCCCCGGGGTATGTGCATGGTAAGGTTGTTCGGCGGTTTGATGGCTTTTGGAACAACTATTGGCACGTTTGAGGACGAACGTTTGTTTAAGAGGGGGAGAATGTAACGACCCGGTCGGTCGTTACATAGAATCTGAATTTATATTTACTGTTATTGCCTCGTCATAGCTTGGTTAAACCGTTATTGATGTGTTAGAGTTGGTAGTCTTGGAATTGGAATAATTATAATGATAATTTAGTCACTTAGTCTTTAGAAATAACCTTAGAGTTGGAAAAGTCAACTGAGAGTCGACTTATTGGTAAATGACCACGGAATACAGAATTTATGGCTCGGATAGCTTCGTTAGGTAATTTGGGACTTAGGAGTGTGTTCAGAATATTTTTGTGATGTCCGGTGTAGAATTAGGCTTGAATTGGCCAAAGTTAGTTTTTGACGATTTTTAGTCGGCAGTGGAAAATAGGCTATCAGGGTCGGAATGGAATCCCGGAAGTTAGAACAGGTTCGTAATGTCATTTTGGATATGTCTGCAAAATTTCAGGTCAATCGGAGTTATTTTGGATAGTTTCGGCATCGTTGGTGGATTTTTAGAAATACCAAAGTTCTTAGGCTTGAATCCGATGTGATTTTGGTGTTTCGATGTTAGTTTTGGTGTTCCAAGGGTGAAAATAAGTTTGAATGATCATATGTGATGTGTTGGTATAATTGGTTGGGTTCCCGAGGGGCTCGAGATTGATTTCGGGTGGTTAACGGACACTTCCGAACCTGAAATATCTATTATTTTGCTGGTGTGTTGCAGGGTGTACATTCCTCTATGCGATCGTGGGGTGTCATATGCAATCGCATAGGTATGTTGGTGAGGCCCCAAAATTTGTTCTTTGCTATCGCACTTGAGGAGCTGCGATCGCACAGGGGTCTTGGCGCGTGGAGGAAAGGGTAGCTGGTGCACTGTACGATCGCGTGCANTAATGGGGTTTATTTAATGTGTAGGTGAGTTGGAAACGGAAGCCGAGCTAAATGAGAGCATAAACGTCGGAAAATACGCTCAAGACTCGAAAAGGAGCGACCCGGGACAAGCCTGGCGTTAGCCAGGAGTTATCCTCCAAACGCCAGGGGGTTCCTGGCGTTAGCCAGGCGTTACACTCCAAACGCTAGGGGGTACCAGGCGTTATCCAGGCGTTACCCTTCAAACGCCTGGGTACCTG